>JAMKCH010027289.1:0-89551 GCA_023653785.1 Ophioderma brevispina | reverse complement strand
CAACCACGCATTATAACATGGAAATTAACACATATTACCTTCTAAGTCGTTTTCATCGTCGGAATTCTCGGCAAGATTATCCGTAACATACTCTGACGGTAGCCCAACCGAGAGGAGAACGGGGGTCGGCGAGCTTAATTAATTTATGCGAGTCTAAGGTTGAACCAAAGCTTTTGCAGAAGATTCTTTCGTCGCATCGACGTTTTTTTAACGGATCCAAAGAAAGTAAAGCTGATCTATGAGACCGGTAAACTTTAATAGAGTGCTAAGGGCTGCTCGCGGTTACCCTCACTCTTTAACTGAGTTGACACTGGTAGGCTGCTTGGTTTGGGTCCTAGACTTTAAACTGTAGAGACTTAATAGCTAATAAAATCTCTTGATCGGGCTCGGATGCTCGTCAACACTCATGGATAAACTACGACGAGAAGTTGTATCCAAGAACACAAAAAGCGAGTGAGAGGGCCGTGTGAAGGTACGTCAACGAGGTGTAAAGCTCAACCGAGAATGGACACAAATGTGTATAGACCCGCAATGCGAGCAAGGACCCAAAAGCGAAATACGCTAACTGTGACTCAAGGACACGACACTGCTCAATAGAGCAAACTCGTTCGATACCGAAAAGAAATGGACACAACTATATATAGGCCAAAAAAAGGGTCTCATTTTTTCGCGCATAGCTTTTAAAATTAGATCTAGCTCATAGCTTTATGCGGCGGCGGGGATATTTGACCTTTTGACCTTTTCAAACTTTTTTGTTTTATTTAGGCGATACTCGGACATTTTCTTAACAAAAAAAAGTGTTCTCAAAATTTGGGAACCAAGGCATCAATACAAATAAAAAGAATAAGTGGAACTATATGGAATCTATAGTGTGTTTTTCATTGTGTAGTTTGTTTTATGCCTTGAAAACAGAAGAGGAGTACATTGGAGTGGCACATGTATTTGTTAAAAACACCAAATATCGCCTATGGTCACAGCTGATTTGGAAAAACAAATAGCAATACAGTAGAGGCCATACGCAATTCAACCTTGAACAAATTCTAACAAGGCGGTTACTCGAAACCCCACAAGTCTCGCCTGCTTCGCGTATATAGCTGTAAGACAAAGAGCACCAGACCAGATTGCAATTGTATGAATACAGGGTGTTCCCAAAAAAGTGCAAACATACAGTGGAGGATTGCAGATCACCCCAACAACACCCCCCCCCTCTCCACATCTGTACACCCACCCCTCCCCAACACCCCGCACACCCCACCCCTCCCCACCACCCCGCAACACCCCACCCCCTCTCCAACACCCCTGCAATCATTACAGTACAGTTCGTCGAATTTCGAATGCGTGATACGAGTTTGACCCATTGTTTCTAATTCTAGACTTATTCATCTCTTATTCAGTGTGACAATAAAGTATATGTACTCGGTCCTGTTCAAGATAAAATATCATAGTTGTGAAACTGTTTTAAAACTCAGTAAATTGGCATTCATTCCACCACAGCATGTGTATAATGCCATTTTTGTCATGCAGCACCTTAAATGACACCATTCTTTGCCTTGTAGTTCTGCTTTTAAATTGGGTACCCTGCTTTGCACGATGTTGACATCTATTTCGTACAATGTGCTTTTGAAAGGCGGCGTTACCCAAGCGTTTCATTTTCAATAAAGTTCCCAACACACAATTTAACGCCCTATAGGTGAAAAATAGATATTATTTACGGGTTCCCTTTCTCTTTTAATTCCAACCTAGTTATTTAAACGTATTTTTATTTATTCTAATACATTGCGGTATACATTTTATGTTTCCTGTCTCTAATTTTAAGATGATTGTGCAAACTACATGCATGACAAAAGACATAAAACAATAACATGTAGCCTTACTTGAGTAAGATCTTGAGCATGCTTAAGTTAAATACAAGCAAAGAAAGCAAAAACACGATTTTGAATAACAATTGTGTGATAACACAAAATGTAGAAACCATATGGTTTTAAATATGCAAATTACTCCCCTTGTATGCATACATGTATGCTAAAACACTTTTTTGAGCTCGATAAATAAACTTTTGGCTTTGGAAGCACAAAAAGACCTGTTTTATACTTCAAATACACAAAAGGTAGCAAACATAACTATAGAATAAAAACAAATATGGCTAAAACTATACTAATGCTTTATTTATGCTTATTGTATATTCTAATTGTGCTTATTTTTATTAAACAGTGTTAGTACATAATCAGGCCTTACTTTAAAAGATTGTCACACAAGGACACAAACAGCTTTTGAGTGTTTGTAATTGACCCGATTGACACAAAATACAGCCAATTTATGCAAATTAGCCTCTAATTATGCAAATTATTTCTAACAAGTCTTTGTCTCAACATTCTCTACTTAAAAGCCACACATTTTCAATTTCCAAATTTTCAAAATATACTAGCAGAATAGAATCTACCATTTTCTGAGTATCAAACAATGATTAATTTATAAAACTATAATCAATAATGTCAATATCAATTACAACTCAAATTTCAGCACTGTAATTCAATAAGACCAACTTAATAAATGTCAATATAAAAATAAAAACATGATTCATTCATGATTGAAAGTGCAATTCCTTTTAAAGGAATTTTTATTCTGATTGATTGATATTGATGGCAAGAAATGTCCACCCTAACCAGAATGCAATGCCCAGTAGAAATGGGTACTGTGAAGTTAAAGGTGCGTGTTCCGATCGTCTTTGGGACCTCCCTGATTTACCCGGAAGTAGTATCGATTTTGATATCAGATGAAAGGCCATATTTTTCTCATTGTCGTCCTGAAATTTGAGCCCTCAAATCCATTTCATTCCCAAGATATAAACAAAAAACCGCCGTTTTAGTGGTTAACCATCAATATTAGCAGAGTATTGAATAGGGCTTTACAACATGCATTATTGCGTCTACCATCAAAACCGCAAGTTTGTTTCCCACGGTACTTGATGGGGTGTATGTGCAAGTGCCAGGCTCTCTTATCAAGTAGAAAACACAATACACATAAATCGGAACAACCACCTTTAATAAAGCAGTCCAAGGTTTTTATATTCTTTGGAATAATAGTGAGCGCAAAAGCCGAGAACTGCAAAAAGCTAGTTCTAAATTATTCCTATTGAGATCGATCATCGATGAAAATCTGGATTTAAAAAAAAATGGGGTAGGTTTTTCATACTCATTATTTTTGCATAACCAGGTATACCAATAGACTATGGGACGTAGACCAAATAACAAGCTGCATAACAAATTCTGTAGTCCCTTCAAAGGGATAAGACAAAACCGGTGAAAAATTATTGTTACCGTAACATGACATAACCGTCTGTTGCCCAAATAAAACTTGCACATTTTCTTAAAATGAATAAAATGTCACATCAATTTCTCTTTCATAATATCAGTGACCAATGGATATGTATAGACTTCAGCAAACCATTAACTAAAGATATTACAATGGGCCCGGTATGCGGAGCCATTGTTGTAACCAAGTGTTATCACCTCCACGATTCGGGTTGAGTAACAAAATACCCATCCTCTTTCACAATAACTAACCAGTTTACATTATGATATAGGTCGTTGACCCTAAGTTTTCTTCTGTAAGCGTGGTAAATTGAATACAAATGAAGTTAAGCAATAAGTTACAGATTTTAATTCTGCACAAAGTTGTTAGGTCAAAGCTTGCCCAGCAACATTCTGGCACGATGTTTGTTTGTCTTTCTTCCTTTTCGAATAAATGATGAAAACATGGACAAAGTTAATTGAACACGCACTATAGAAGGTCAAGATTTATTTATTTGCGAATGAGGATACATCATTAAAAAAAGACTTCGTCTAAAATGGGAGAGGTGGTAACACCTCAGTCTTTTCAACCGCGAGACAATATAACAATGGTCCTGCACTCCCAGATGAAAAGGGATCTGAAGTGTTTTTCTACACCGCTTACCGAGCCGGTAATTGAATATCATTAGCTCCAATTTTTGCTGAAGTCTAGCGTATCTATTGGTCACTGATATTGGGGGAAATAAATTGAAGTGACATTTTATTCATTTTCAAGAAAATGTGCAAGTTTTATTTGGGGCAACAGATAGTTATGATTTTAATAATTTATTATGAATTTATGCTTGGTTTTGCTCTCCTCCCGTGATAGGGATTACGAATCGACAGCGCAGAAGGGCATGGCCCATACCCTACAACTAGTATAGGATTTCTACATTCCTTATTGTTCACTTTCCATGTCATAAGATGTCCCTGTTTTGGACCCCGGACACCATCAAATTCAGCAAAAACTAACCGAAATGTTAAAAAACATTTGCACTACATGTAAGTTGGGTGGCATATGAAATCCTTTGATTTAGTCCATGTTGAACTCATCATTATGAAAACTATTTTGGTCTGATCAAGATAAACAGTTTTATAATCATACACGTCCAAAATTTGAAATTTGCCCAAGTTCATGGAAAGACCCATAATATGTTTGTTTTTCTTGTGTGTTTTTTTTACAAATGGATCATATTTTTTATGTTTACTACATTTGTCTATTTCACAGACAGCTCTTGGAAGTCCATTCAGCAATGACTGGGTTGCCATTTCTTCTGCAAACCTGTCTTGTTTTGATAGTTATGTTGGTGTTAACAGAGGAACTTTTTGTAAAAGGAAAAAAATGTGGAAACTGTGACAGTCAAGGTAGCATAACTGATTGACACTACATCAGGAACAACATCTTACCTTTACCACAATGGATAGATACAGACCATTTACATGCAGATACTGTAAGAGATATGTGCACTCGTTTGAAAAACTAATGAAGCATGCTAGGAGGCATGAGCAAAAGTTTGCCTCTCAACAGAGAAAAAGGAAGAAATACAACTTCATGCTGCAGGAAAGGCCGTACCAGTGGCTATACAATGAACACCAGAAATACTTTGCAAAAAGAGGTAGTCATGGCATTCACACGGACTACTCAAAGAAGAAAAAAACACCAGTGCAAGTTTTGTCAGAAATTCTTGGCATATCCTCATCACCTTGCATATCACACAAAGGAAAACCAACATCAGTGCAACGCCACATTCTAACTCACACAAAAGAAAAACCATATCAGTGTGAATATTGTCAGAAATGCTTTACACACAGTAGTAATCTTAAACGCCACATTCTGACTCACACAAAAGAAAAACCATATCAGTGTGAATATTGTAAGAAATGCTTTACACTCAATAGTAGTCTTAAAGACCACATTCGGACTCACACAAAGGAAAAACCATATCAATGTGAATATTGTCAGAAATCCTTTGCACAAAAGAGCACTCTCAAATGCCACATTCGGACTCACACAAAGGAAAAACTATATCAGTGTGAATATTGTCAGAAATGCTTTACACAAAATAGCACTCTCAAATGCCACATTCGGACTCACACAAAGGAAAAACTCTATCAGTGTGAATATTGTCAGAAATGCTTTGCACATAATGGTAATCTTAAACGCCACATTCTGACTCACACAAAAGAAAAACCATATCAGTGTGAATATTGTGAGAAATGCTTTACACGCAATAGTAGTCTTAAAGACCACATTCGGACTCACACATAGGAAAAACCATATCAGTGTAAATATTGTGAGAAATGCTTTACACACAATATGAGTCTTAAAGACCACATTCTGAATCACACAAAAGAAAAAACCATATCAGTGTGAATATTGTCAGAAATCCTTTGCACAAAAGAGCAGTTGTAAACACCACTTTCTAACTCACACGAAAAAAAAAACATATCACTGTGAATATTGTGAGAAATGCTTTACACAAAATAGCACTCTCAAATGCCACATTCGGACTCTACACAAAGGAAAAACCATATCAGTGTGAATATTGTCAGAAATGCTTTGCACATAATGTTCATCTAAGAAACCACATTCGGACTCGCACAGAGGAAAAACCATATCGTTGTGAATATTGTAAGAAATGCTTTACCCAAAGTACTAATCTTAAACACCACATTCTGACTCAAAGGGGAAACCATATCAGTGTGAATATTGTCAGAAGTACTTTTCATATAGTACTAATCTCAAACACCACATTCTGACTCACACAAAGGTGTGATTATTGTCAGAAATGCTTTGCACACAGTAGTAATCTTAACCCTTTCGACACGGGCCAATTCTGTATACGTAATATAGCACATATGTCAGTGGCTTTATAGATGGCGTCACAAATGCTTACAGGTCATTTGGAAAGCCATCTAAAAGAATATCAGCAAATACTAGGCTTGTTTGGACTAATTTAGATGCATTTTCATTCTGATTCTGAATATGCACTTGAAAATTAATAATTTTGACCTTTTTGAAACAAAATTTTGACCGTTGAGCGACTGTAGTCGCTTGCCGTGTTCAAAGGATTAAAAGAATATCTGGGAGGGGCGCACTGTTGAATTTGGGAAAAAACAACTTGGCTTACATGCAACAATTTGGAATCAATGTACATTTACGAATGCGCGCAAACGTGTGTGTATGTATGTGTATTTCCTTTCTTACCTTCTTTTTCCGATTTTATTTTTGCTTGTGTATGTGTATGTGTGCGTGCGTGTGTGTGTTTATGCGATTTTTAAATCCATGTATATAATTTCTTACATGGTGTAGTGGTCTCAAAAGTAAAAAAAAACAAAAAAACCCTCAGTTTTAACCCTCCCGGAACTCATCGTTCTAGGCCATCTAAGATCGCAATTTGGGGCTAAAAACACATAAAACTTTTATCTAGCCATTTCTATTAATTGTACATGACCCGATAATCATTTGGTATGAATTTTGAACCCGTGGGCACTCCGGTATAGTAGCCATAGGTCGCTCAAATAGCCTTTACTGTGTGTTGCTATAGGAAATGCAAACCTTGAAATTGATTTTTCTCAAAATTGTTTGACAGAAAGAAAGAATTTCAATGTTTGACGCTAGAACGATAAATGCCTTTTTGTATTTTGTAGTCTCACTCAAAACACAAATCCTTGGAAATTGGATCTGTCAGGAGGAAGGCGTTGTTTTGAGATAACCCCTAATCGTAACAGAAAAGCTCATAAATATTAAACGTTCATATAGAAGTCCAAAGTATACAGGGCACAAAATAACGAGGGCTAAGGGCGTTAGCACTCAGTTTTCACAAAATAGTCCCTGTGAGAAATTTTGCCCTATGGTACAATGCACTGACAAGGGCTTACCTTTTTTGGCAGAATTTGCTCAAATACCCCCGTAGCCCCAAAGTATTTTGACCCCTTGAAATTATCAATATTAGGTATTACAACTGATTCAGTCATGAGCTTATGATATTGTGGCCGTAGCGCTTGAATGCATCAATGCCATACCTTATTTTCATACTTTGGACTTCTATACGAAACGTCTAACCTCCATCATAAACACTACTGTTTATGAGGTTAACTTTGTGTGCGCTGGTCATGCTATGCTCTTCCAAATGGTGGGGGGAAATTTCGAGGTGTTGAAAAAGACGGTCAGATGTGGCGTTTAAGATCTTATTGGTGCTAAGGCGTTCTGACAATGTTCACACTGATATGATGACGTACTGTAGAGCTTAAAGGTATTGGTGGTACTGTAATACTCCACTTGCAACTAGGCTTAAAATCTCCCGTAGTATCGGGTACAGTCACAAATTGCTGTTGTGGAAGACCTTGCCTATGATGTGTTGTTAGGTCATGATATAGATGACACATGTTCTTAATTGTTCAGTACACAGGTATATGTGGATGACTAGAGCTCAGCGCAGAAAAGAACGTGAAGAATTCACACATGGTGAAAATGAGTTGTTTGAATTTGTATCCAAATCTGATCAAATTGTTGATTCCCCAGTGACAGTGTACATGCTAGTGTAAGGTAACACACCCGAAGTTGAGGTTACACTTCCGGTACTTGCACCCATGTCAGTGACTACACTGCCATTTTTAAGTGTTCCTCGTAAACAACCCGGAAGTATCCATTATGCCATGCCTGTGAATGACGGCCCTTCACGAGAATAGGGATCGATATTGTTGGACCGCTTCCACGTTCCCGGAAACGAACTTCTTACACCTGTTTACTGTATGTGACTATGCAACGAGGTACCCGAGCCTATCCCACTTTCTAATATTAGGACTGATACTGTTTATCAATGCTCTTATCACGTGGGTTTGCGAGAGATCGGCCTACCAAAAGAAATTGTAACATGATCAGGGCACCAAATTTCATGCCTAAAGTCATGCGCGGTATTTGGAGAAGTTAGGCATTAAACAAATTGCTACTTCTTCCGCCCGGCAACCGAATGGCATGACGGACCGTTTCCATGGCACGTAGAAAACTATGCTCAGGTCATTAACTGATGAACAAGAAGTGCTGGGATGAATATATCCCCTTCTTTTTGTTTCGTCCAGGTAGGTTAGCCTTGTCAACCACGGTTTACTCACCCTTTGAATTATTGTACGGACGACAAGTGCGAGGTCCGTTTAGCGTGCTCAAACAAGATTGGATAGATACGGATGAAGGGCCAAAGGATATCCTTTCACTTTGTTTTTTTCAAATGCGTGACAGTATCAAATCTGTTTTGGCAGATGCAAACAAAACACTGAGAAAAGTCAGGCCAAAATGAAACATCATTATGACCGACATGGCAGGTGCAATAATTTTCTGCCCGGATCAAGTAAACTGTATTTCTTCCTGATCGTGCCGCAAGTTAGACAGTAACTGGCGTGCCCCTATGCAATTAGCGCCGTATGGATCGGGGTTAAACTATGAGATTGACATTGCCAGATAGTGCATGAAGTTGCGTAGTAGTGCAGGTCAATCAACTTTAAATGATGGTACAATAGAAATGTAAGAGTGACAGACTCGCACCCAGTGGTGTGTACATTACAGGTGTAGATCATGAAATAGGTCAATCAAATTATATGTTGAAGATGTAACTGACACGTCAATTGCTAATACCTCTTGTGATGATGTAGGCCCTATTGTTGTGAAACCCAACAATGTGTCAAGTAGATATTGCATCAGAATTAACTGAATCTCCAGTAAAGTGAAATTGTAAGGTGTGGTTAGCTGCGTATGATGGGTTATTTTCTGATTTACCTGGTCGTACCCATTTGGTTGAACCTGTACTCCAGTGTGCCTACATAAATGCCTTCCAGTCCATGCGTGAGCCGGTCAAAGAAGAACTTGATCGTATGTTAGAACTAGGCATTCTGAACGTACCACAAGTGAATAGCATCGCCTATGTGTGGTGCCCAAACCTGATGGTCGGTTCCGAGTTGTTCGATATGAAGAATTGAACAAGAACTCCAATTTGATCCATACAAAATGCCTTGAATAGATGAAATTCTTGACAAAGGGTGAGCTAAGTATATAACCACTCTTGATTTGACCAAAGGGTTCTACAATTCACTTAACGATCTCGTGATTGCTGTAGTTTTGTCACTGCTTTTGGTCAATTCGGGTACACTGTACGACCATTTGGTTTGCGCAAAACAGTAGTAGCACATTTCAACGACTTATGGATTATGCGTTGCGTGATTGTCATGATTTGGCATTACATTATGGATGACATTTGTATCTATATTCTCAATCTTGAGGATCATGTAACTCACTTGCAATGTGTATTTCAGTTACTTTTTGGAAACAGGACTTACTGTAAAGCCGGCAAGTGAAGTGCAACAGCAAGTTTGAATACTTTGGGTCCATGTTATTGGAAATTGCAATCTCGCCGATGCATAACAAATTGAGCTGTTCTAATTTTCCTCGTCCCATCCTAAGAAAATGTGATGGGCATTTTTCTAGGCCTTACGGCTTTTTGAGGAATTCATTAGGAATACGCAGCCCTTGCAAAACCGCTCACTGAATGCTGACCAAGAAAAAGTTCCTAACAATGTGGTATGGAAGCCGATGTAGATTGCCTTTCATATGCTAAACGTTTTGACCAACCACCTATTCTGTCACACTGATTTTGATAGGCAATTTATTGTACAGACCGACGCCTCAAATTTTTGCATTGGGGCGCTGTGCTGAGTCAAATTGACAGTGAAGGAACAGAACATCCTTTTGTATGCTAACATGAAATTATCGCAAGCGAAGGAACGATCAGTGTCCCTGAAAGGAAATGTTGGCAGTTGTTTGGGCAGTTCAGAATTATGGAATACTACTTGATAGGCTATCATCTCAGCTACATTTCAGAATCATGACAGATCATCCGGCACTGAAGTGGCTAGCTAGTAACAATGTTACAAATAATCGTTTGATGCGAGGTTTCTTATTCTTCAGAAGTTCACATTTGATGTAGAGTACCGTAAGGGCTAGCAAATGTAATTCAGATGGGCTCAGTAGAGCAAATAGTTATAGTTTCAATAATGTGCTTGTATTTATACATTAGGCAGTTGTAATATGTTAACAAAATATTGTATTTTATCACACCTTAAATGATATCCTGTATGCTAGTCCTAAGTTTTAGGGAAACAATAAATTTCCATGCATCTGTGAGACTTATGTACATAACTGTGGGTGTGACAAAGTATTTATATTTCCAAGTCATTGGAGACCTTGGATATGGACTGTTTCATTGTTTAATTTGCCTGTCATGTCCACAAACCCTAACGCCCTACAGAATGAATTCTGGGAAGATTAATTCATTTGAACGTTTCGGTTTGAAACATGCCGACCTCTATTGGACCAGGTCCATTCTTCAAATCTCACATGATCTTCAGTATTGACATTTACCAGCAGAAGTCTACGAGTGCACTCTGGTCCACTTATAAGGAAATCTGAGAGTGATCGTCATTGTCCGTATGGATGTATGGACTTGAATTGACTCTTGTGTTATTATATCAATGAAGGAACTTGTCATTTTGCCTATAATGAACCAGAATTCTGATTTCTTTATTTTCCATATGTGTTATTCTATAGTTAATGTTTATATAGGCCTTACACGCCTATTTCAGTTCTATAGAGACTGACACAGTCCTTTCTCGGGGGGAGGCATGTCATGTTATCATGTCTATATAAAAAATGTGCAAATAGGTATTTGGGGCCTATAAATATTGTTGAAAAATTTGAATTAAATAAAAAATGTTACTTTTTGATATTACAGTATATTCAATATTAATATCCATACAGTATGTGTGGAACATAGAATTGACTGTTGGGACTTTTTGGGTGTGGCATGTTGTGTTCTTAGAAATTCCATTTTGTGGCACTGACCCCTGCTTCCTGTGTGAGGTTTTTAGATGGTGGGATAGATCACATGATGGCCTCTGTGATGAGATTGGTATTATGCACTTGCAGTGCAAGCTAGTCCTCCTGATTGGTCAATATCATGGCTTGTAATTGAGTGCAAGAATTTAAAGTCAGTCTCTTTTCCGGATGTCGGCAGGAGTGGATGTAAGGAAAGAGCAGTCATGAATGTATGTTAAATAAAGTGATGAAATGACAGAGAAGTGTCTGGCTGCTAATTTTACCAGACTTAGCCTCCGCACATGTAATTGTGTGTACGGTTCATATACCTAAGTGCGGTAAACTGCGGTTCTCCGGCCGTTAGGTAAAAACCGGGAAAAAAAACCTAACACATTAGAATGATTCCTTGTAGGCCAAAACATGGGTATTCACAAAAGAAGGTGATAAGCAAAAGCTATCTAGTCGTGGTCAAAAATATAATTGTGGGTCAATTTTTGGCGGCCATTTGGATTTTTCGCTTGGGGCACCCTGGTGTTCGCATTTTTTTTCTTCGAAAAAAGAGGATACGCATCATTAAGTCATCATTCTAGCCTGTGTTTGAAGTGATCCTGAAATTATTACCCAAAATGCCCTCTATAGCCCCACTCTACTATCAAGTAGAGGTTTTCTGTCAAAGAATGCCACTAAAATAGAAACTACTCTTTTGTATCTTGTTCAATTCTTGAAACTGAACTGGTGCTTTCTATGTGACAAATTTTTGAAATTTTGAGTTCAAATTGTGTTTTGGGGTAATTAGGTGTATTTTTGCCCTGTCAATTAGTAGGCATTTTTCATGCAGCATCATTTATCCTAGCTGCTATGTTGTATAATTCTAGCCTTGATGCACTTGCAGCCCAATGTGTATCTTAGTTATGTTCAATCAGTGTGCTAGCAGTTATGTATTTATTTACACTAGGGTCACAGATTTAGCAAGGACATGTCCCATGTCTGTTGGTATAACAGGCTCAGTACTTTTGGTCAGATGTGCATTTTGGGTTGATATCATTTGTGACCCAACTTTTGAAACCCTACTTTTAAAATTCATCATTCATCCTAAATAATGTGTGTGAAATATCAGTTTAAAAGTAGCAAATATTAGGCTGAAATTTAATTTGAACCTCAAATAAAACATACAAGATCATCCTCATTCTTTACAAGACTACCATGTTGTAAGTAGATTCTTAAAGCAATATTAGCAAATTTAATTTGAAGAGCGCCCCCAATTTAAACTATACCTGTGAATGGTTAAGCTCAAAAGTCTGTGTGTTACAAACGAGGAATTTTGTAAATTTTAGTCTTTTAGTAAAGTTTGCCCTTAATATATGTCTTGGGAATTTGAGTAGGAGAAAAAAAACCTGTTGAAATTATGAATTTACATTATCAACATGAAATTTCTCTGTGTATTATTGTTGGCAATGGCACTCTCTTAAACATTTTAATATTTCATTTAAAAGAGCTTGTTTTAGGAATGTAATGGTCGAATGATTTTTTTTTAATACACTAGAAAAAAGAAAAAGTAGCTGAGGGGAGTCCCTTTTCTTTGTTGCTTACTCTTTTACCCATTCAAACTCCCTCATAATTACAACAATTTGTCCTCATGCAAGGTGCAATGATGTAAAAGAATCATACCTTCACAGCTGAATTCTTTGTGCATGTGAGTGCATGGCCTTTGTACTAGCTATACGGACGGCACAGTAGCGTCATACACCTTCACCAGTGACGCTTTCATATTTTGTGTATTTTCCTATGGCATGTATGACGCAAACGTGCCGGCGGTATCCGCATAACACTTTATACACTAGCGCGAATTTTTAATAGCGCATGGTCAGACTAGATGGTTTGAAGTCATTTTAAGGGTTCAAATAATTACATTTTTCGTTAAACCACTCTATATGGTCCATACTTTTTTATGGAATGTATAATATTATTCGTTGTACAGGTTCTCCTTTAAAGTGTTGCCATTTACAATCTCTCCTGGCCAAACTCTGAGCATTTCACCAATTGTCAGAAGAACCTTTGGCCCAAGGTTCATAGGGTATTCACAGATTGGCAATTAAGGGCCATTCTTTGAAATCTACAAATCTCTTTTTCTGTCACAGATAAATTGGTATAAACAACCAATATTGGTCCCAGAAGATCCACTGGGCCAAAAACCCATATGGTGTTTTAACAGATTCAAGGGCACATGCATTGAAACCAAATTCACTCAGAAGAATCACTCACCCGGTGACTTGTGACCCATTGCTGTCACTGATTCATTATAAATACACTCAAAAAAGTAACTTCAAACGATGCATCATGTTATACAATATGGGATATAATTGGAACTGGTGTTTATTTATGCGTATTTTGACACCTCATTTGTGGCGATCGATGGAGTATTTTTGAAGTTATGCCTACTTGACTGAACCCACCCCATGATTTAAAAGTTGCAGTAAATCTATTGGACCATCATACATTACAGATTGAAATCAGTGCAATCCTCTTATTCTCTGCATTACAAATTCTCCTTCGCTATAGTGCTCACTGCAAAACTTTTAAATCACTGGGGTAGTGTTCGGTCAAGTGGGCATAACTTAAAGAATACTTCATCAATCACCACAAATAGGGTCAAATGCACCGTAAATAAAAACGAACCGCTTCCAATTATATCACATAAAGTATAATGCGATGTATCGTTTGAACTTGACAGACCCTATTTAGGGGTGGGAGTTTACTTTTTGGGTGTGTTTATGAGTTTGGTATACAGACATGTACTTAACACATTGAACTACACTTCATTCACACCAAATGCATTGGGCATTGCAGTATCAGTACAGCGGGTGCAATAAGGCTCGTTGTTCTTTTTGCAAAATATAACTTCTGGTGGCATGATAATTTTTAAGATTAAAATCAGAATTCATATTTTTAGTTGCTAAAAAAATAATGAATTCATTGTTGTTCCCAAAATCATGCCCACATTTATTATTTTCAGCCCATTGGGGGGGGTCACTTTGGTCTTTTCAGCCATTTTTTAGATTTGTCACCATGTTCAGATTTTCAAGATTAAATTCGCCATTGTGCCTGAATTATATAATGTGAAACAGATACTTTGTTGGCATTGTAGTGTGACAGAAAGTGAATCATTGCAATGTATAAGGTTTTTAATTGACAAGTTTCTATTTAAAAATCTCAAATAATTGGCTAGAAAGTTGATGATGCTAATTGCACCCTTTTGAGGGATTACCTTATTATCAAACCTATTAACACTTCGTAAACTCCTAAACAAGGCAACAGCGTATCCGTTTCCCATTTGTATTAAGTCACCCCAGAAGGTTGTTTTGCAAAATGAAACTGGCTCATTGCACCCACACCAGCTTAACTTTAGGTGTGATTGAAAGTGTGTTGTTGCAATGTATACAAAGGTTCATATGTGCAGTGAGCCTGTTTCATTTCATAAAATGTGAAACCGATACTTTGTGTCTTTCTCATGATTTTAAAAAGAGTGAAATCATTTGATAACGTAATCTATTTAGAAAGTATACCTGTAAATGGTTAGCTGTTTTAATGTCAGAACCACCTCTAGAATCTGTATCGTTTTCGTTTCGCAAAATATAATTAGCCCATGATGAACAAGTAACTGTTGATAAGTTGGTCAAGGCTGGTTGCACAAATGCATAAGCTCCAATACACATTGCATTTTTGGGTTCCTCCTACTTATCAAAAGTGTGTTATGGTTTACAATTAGGACTGAAAGACCCACAGGTTCCAGTAAAGTAGGAATCTGGAAACATTTGCACATTTTAAAGTACTTTTTGCTTGGCTAATTGTTTTGTTTCTTTCTGTTTATTCCTCAGCATGCTATTGCTTAATTTAATCCAATTCTCGATTTATTAATTTATTTTTATTTATTTTTGTGGACCACAGGTCAAAGTCCGATTTTATGGCACCGGGTTTTAGCTCGATCTGAGATTGGTCATTGCTTCATGAAATACAGGGACGGGTATGGATTAATCGGTGGTATCTCTTGTAATTATGATTTTATTCTTCAGTATATCTCTTGTATTTGTGCTTTTTATTGTAGCATGTGTCATTGCAATCATTATGGGGAATAATATTACTACGTTTTTTAAAAAACAAAAGCTATCCAAAAAGCCTGTATAGATTTGCTAAATATTTCTTTAAAATAAATGTTTTGTTTATTGACCTACTATATTTTATGTTTGCTGATTTCAAAAAGTAAGAGTTTGTATGGTTTGATAATGTTTCAAAGAAAATTGTGGTTTTTAATGTTAGTCTTTTAAAAATGTTTGATACCGGAGTAACCATGGTGACACATAGACAAGGCATGCACCCGTTTTATTGAGTGTTGTTAAATCTATTACCTTCCCTTACTTAACCAATTATGATTCAAAAGGTTGTGGAATTCATAGTGATCAGGGAAGGTGGTCAGGTAAACAGGTCAGCTGATATAGTGACATTGATGGGGTGGGGGGGGGGATTGTCCACTAGCACTCAGGTATATTTTGTTTCAGGCTCAGAGTTTAGGTTTTTTTCATTCTGAGAGGATCTTGTCCAGGTGGTACAGTCAGACTTTGGAAGCTCCTGAAGGGCTGTTTGTGCAGGTATTGTTGCCTTAAATGTCACAAGATGTCCCTGTTTTGTGTCTCTGCAAGAATTACAGAAGGCACTAGGGAATTACTCTGGTCGTATGTCTGTGTGTGTATGGTCTGTTTTTTTTAAGTTGGGAACCCAATTTGCGTTGCAATGTGCATTTTTGTAGGCAAACTACATTGTTTTACATGTTTGATGCAAATAACGTTTAAACTGAACATTTACCCCTAATAAGTAAATATATTCTGAGAGCATATACTCTGCCGATTCAGAAACAATACAATTGGCTTCATCACTGGGTGCCTCATAAATATACAGGGTGTCAACAAGCAAAATAAGTAAGAAAGGTATTCAGTTTATGGTGTCACCCCTAAACATACAGTGATGAATCAATATTTTGGCATTGTTTAATAAAATTCCAAAATTTGCCCACCAAGCCATGTACTACTTTTATGCGGACAAATACTTCTATTCACGATCGGGGGTACCAAAATTAATTCGAGATTTCTTCTATTCTCCCTACATCTGGTACTGAATAGACATATTTTTATGATTGAGATGTGTTACTAGATGTAAAATCAGCAAAGCAATCCAAATATAAAAGTTAGAAGAGAATTCGACAAAGTGTTTTCGTGAAAATGTTTTTTTTTATCAAAATGGAGCACGAGGGCGCTTTTTCAGATTTGTCGCAAACATTTATTTTTTTCTAGATTTTTAGTTTACTGAAGTAAAGAGGATCACAACCTAGACCTGCCTATAATATTTGAACCTAATATCATGCTTTGTTTGTCCGTAGCACCCATTTGTAGCATTGTGCTCCTCTGCCACATGCTCCTTCGCCACATGATCCACCCCTGACTTTTTACGCTTAACGAGTTACAGTAATTAGTACAAACTAAAATCATATTTTTTTGCTTCAGAAATTGAAAGGCCAATGTCCAAGGAAAAAAATAATACCAAAACAAGCTCTGTCTCATATAAAATTAACAAACTAGAAGTATGTAAACAAGTTTTGGGAACTAAGAATGCAACAAATCCACCTAAACCTTTTTAGGTGCCCAACTTAAAAAACATGACCGTATCCGTGTGTCTGTGGTCAAAATGTTAGCCCTTAATATATTGCCGTATGAGTTCTGTAAGGGGACTGCAATGTATTTTTAACCCTAGACACCATCAAATTCAGCAAAAACTAACAAATGTTAAAATCAATTGCACCAAGTTGGGTGGCATAAAAAAGCCTTTGACGTAGTCCATAAGTTGAAATCATCATTATGAAAACTGTTTTGGTCTGATCAAGATAAACATCTTTGTGATCACACATATCCCAAATTTGAAATTTGATCAACTTCCTGGACCCATATATGTTTGCGTGTTTTATTTAAAAAGGATCATTTGTTTATGTTGTTTACTACATTTGTCTATTTCCCAGGCAGCTTTTGGAAGTCCAGTCTTCGGCAAAGCAGTCATGTTTTGATAGCTTCGATGTCAACAGAGGAACATTTTTCTAAATGGAAAACAATGCAGAAACTGTGACAGTCAAAAAAAGCACAACTGATTGACACTACATCAGGAACAACATCTTACCTTTACCACAATGGATAGATACAGACCATTTACATGCAGATACTGTAACAGATATGTACACTCGTTTGAAAGATTAAAGAAGCATGCTAGAAGGCATGAGCAAAAGTTTGCCTCTCAACAAAGAAAAAGGAAGAAATACAACTTAATGCTGCAGGAAAGGCCGTACCAGTGGCTATATAATAAACACCAGAAATGCTTTCCAAAAAGAGGTAGTCATGGCATTCACACTGAAGAAAACACCAGTGCAAGTTTTGTCAGAAATTCTTGGCATATCCTCATCACCTTGCATATCACACAAAGGAAAACCAACATCAGTGCAACGCCACATTCTAACTCACACAAAAGAAAAACAACAGTGTGAATATTGTCAGAAATGCTTTACACACAGTAGTAATCTAAACGCCACATTCTGACTCACACAAATGAAAAACCGTATAAGTGTGAATATTGTCAGAAATGCTTTGCACAGAAAGGTTATCTTAAACGCCACAATTTGACTCACACAATAGAAAAACCATATCATTGTGAATATTGTGAGAAATGCTTTACACACAATAATAGTCTTAAAGACCACATTTGGACTCACACACAAGGAAAAAACCATATCAGTGTAAATATTGTCAGAAATGCTTTGCACTAAATAGTCATCTTAAATGCCACATTCGAACTCACACAAAGGAAAAACCACATCAGTGTGAATATTGTCAGAAATGCTTTGCACAAAATGTTACTCTTAAACGCCACATTCGGACTCACATAAAGGAAAAACCATATCAGTGTGAATATTGTGAGAAATGCTTTACACACAATACTAGTCTTAAAGATCACATTCGGACTCACACAAAGGAAAAACCATATCAGTGTGAATATTGTCAGAAATGCTTTGCACAAAATAGCACTTGTAAACGCCATATTCTGACTCACACAGACTGAGGAAAAACGATATCAGTGTGAATATTGTCAGAAATGCTTTGCACTAAATAGTCATCTTAAACGCCACATTCGGACTCACACAAAGGAAAAACCATATCAGTGTGAATATTGTGAGAAATGCTTTACACACAATACTAGTCTTAAAGATCACATTCGGATTCACACAAAGGAAAAAACCTTATCATTGTCAATATGTCAAATGCTTTGCACAAAGAGCACTCGTAAACGCCACATTCGTACTCACACAAGGAAAAAACCTTAACAGGGTGAAATTGTCTGAAGAATTCTCATAAGTTACTTTTCCAACTGAAGAATTTACAGAACAGGAAGAAAACGTCAGTGTTCAAAGATATGAATCTTGGAAAAATGCTTACACACACTATGACTCTTAAAACCACCGTTCGTACTCACACAATGGAAAAACCATATCAGTGTGATATTGTCAGAAATGCTTTGTACAAAATGTTACTCCTTAACACCACATCCGGACTCACACAAAGGAAAAACCATATCAGTGTGAATATTGTTGAGTAAATGCTTTACACACAATACTAGTCCTTTAAGATCACATTCGGACTCACACAAAGGAAAACCTACAGTGTTGAATGTTCCAGAATGCTTTGCACAAGTAGTAATCTTAACGCCACATTTTCGGACTCCACAGGGAAAACCACATGACTATTGTCTGAAGATTCTCATAATTTTACTTTTTTCCAACTGAAGAATTTACAGAAAAAGAAACATGTCAGTGTTCAAAGATATGAATCTCCAATTCAATTCGGTTTGTTGTAAGTGTCCATACGGACCGTAATACTAAAATTTTTGATCTTGTTTCCTTATTAAGATTGCTTTCTGGTCTCTATCATTGAGGGTATGTTATGATCCCATACTTATACAAACAGGCAAAAATCTAATTTTTGATTAAATTTTCGGTTTTTTTCTGATTTAGCAAATCACTGATAGTGCCTTGTTTAACTTATTCCGGAACCACAAAATATGAAAAATTTTGCATTACTTTTAAATCAATATTTGTTGTTATGGAAACACTTTATTTTGCATTTTTCAACTCCAATGAACATAATATTTTAAGTCGTCGAATTCAATCGGTAAGATAACGTAAATGTATTATGGTCCCATATTGCCCTGCATACAGGGAGTTTGTAACTTAGCATGTGAATCTTTTTACACCACTTTAAGTGAGAGTAACTCCTAACTTCTTCATTCTATTAATGTGTTCCCTAAATTTTCTAACCTTTGCCTGTAGTTTCCACTTCCCAAATCACATGTTTTGTCAATGTCCTAAGGGACGGCACCATAGACTTCAAGGGGGGGTGGGGGGGGGTTTGGAAGTTTGGGTGAGGGCAAGTTTTTTTTTCGTTGGCTTTGTAGGTCAGTTTGTTTTTGTGTTTTCCTTGCAAGTCATAGGCGGGATTTTTTTTTGCCTACTTTAGGGACTGTTTTTCGTAATAAGGTGCGGGTAAAGTGTTTTTTTTTTTTTTATAATGAAAGTGGGGAAAGTTTTTTTTTTTTTTGCTCAATGGTTGGTTGAAGTTGTTCTTTTTTAGAAAACTTCAACCCCCCCTTGAAGTCAAATGGTGCGTCCCTAAGATTCCAATATAGCATTTGTGTAGTAATCACTCTGCTTTACAAATTGTGATATATCACTGAACCAAATTATTTATGAAATCCATGGTCCAACATGTGTATTGATACGGCTGGTGGTAATTTACCTGACCAAGACAATTACCTGTTGTTTTGTGTCAACTGGTTACATATGACTGGTGGTGTTGGTAATAGAGTATTGTAAAATTGTTAACTTTATACAAAATTACTAATATACAAACGATTTCAACCATTGACACTTCAAATTGGGCTAATTTTACCCCACCCCACTTATAATACCAGACTAGGTTTTAACACTTTTAGATGCTATTATCATGCAAATTGCCAAGAAATAAACAGTGGTTTCATTTAACCTTGCTTCAAAGTAGCAGAGGGTGTTTTGAACTAATCCCATAATACATTGCAATGTGCCTATAATGTTCTGGACTAAACACATGTCAGTAATTTCTAGGGAAGTGTAAAGAAGTTTAAAGTGACAGGAGGAGATGTTTTTAGGATACGAATTTCTCTCAAATTGCACAGAATCGATTGTAGACCACCTACAAGTTAAGTTTTCTCTTAACTTTGGTGATGCTTATAATCCCCTTGACCTTTCTTCCTTGTCAGATTCTCCTATCTCACATGGTGGTTCTCATTTTGTTTTGTCTCCAGTTACTGTTGAAGAAGTGCTCAATGGTCTCCAATATTTCAATTTGCTGACGATCATACATTGGTGAGACCTATTCGGAATCTCGATGATCGGTCAGATCTTCAAAATGATCTTGATAAACTGTACTCTTGGACAGTCAAAAACAAGCTTCCACTTAATGCCTCTAAATGTGCTGTTATTTATTTTTTTTAGATCTAAGATGTGTGCCAAATTAGATTACTCTTTGGGTGGTGAAACGCTACAGTCCATTGATGATTTTAAACTGCTTGGCATTACGTTTTCTTCCAATCTTGCATTTTCTTCACATATTGATTCCACGTGCAATAAAATCTCGCGTCTTGTTGGTTTTGTCATCAGATGTACTAAGAATACATGTATGCACTTCTCTGCTTTATTGCACTTACACAAAGCTCTTGTCCTTCCTCATCTTGCCGATATTTCAATCCGTTTTGATGCTAAAAACATGATTTTGTAAGCCCCATAGAGTACTGTGATACCAAAATGTTCACCACTTCCGGTAATTTGGAGCTTCTGAGGAGGAGGCTCTGAGTGACCGGCCATGGACCTTTAACTATTTTGGATCGCTTTTCTATCCGACTTAATTATGATCGATCATGTGGATCTTATCGGAGAATCGTGATTACATAATGGTTGTGATTGACTCAAACCCTAGTCGTATTTTAGATCGTTTTTCAAACCGACCTACATATGATCACAATGAACGGTCATATCTGAGATTAGTGAGAATCATTGCAGAACGTGCATGGTTGTGTCCCAAAAACACTGGCCTTATTTTAGATTAGATTAGAATTGATATCTGTATAAACTCATACAGTAAAAACACGCTATAATACAAAGGCTCATATTATGGGGTTGGTACAGTTTGTGACCCCAATTTGCTTGATCCGACTTAGAATTCAGCAGGCTTTACGGATAAAGCAGGCGGTGCGGTGAATTTCATTAATCTCAGCAATTTGGTCAACACCCAACAACTACCACTTCTTGACAGGCAACAAACTTTTATTTAAATGGGGATGGCCCCGATTTAAGGATAATGAAGTTTTCATCTTGATAGATTGGCCGTCACTCCAAAATCCCATCTGTAAAGTTTCACGCCGATATTTCAATCGTTTTGATGTGAGAGCTAAAAACGTGATTTTGTAAGCCCCATAGAGTACTGTGTAAAATTAATATTGGTCGACCAAAATAGGGCACATTTTCGCTCATAACTTCCAAACCAAACATCCCTTGACTCTAAAATTTCACAGGGTAAATGAGAAAAATTCTAGCTGTCTTCTGATACCAAAATGTTGACCACTTCCGGTAAAATCAGGGCTTCTGTTGACGAGGCTATTAGCGATCGGGCCATGGACCTTTAAGCACATGCGCATTATCAATTAAGCTGCTAAAGATAGCATGTGACTCTTCACTCAGCTATTAAAAATTCCACGCGAGTACGATCTTCAAACGCTTTTCCGCTAAGTCTCTGGCGTTGTAACCGCGCTACTTCATGCTTGCTCGTGCATGATGGAATCAGGTAGAAAATAAGAACATAGCAAGTATCAGTACTTACATGTACTATTCCACACATTCCAAACCTCGATATTTGGGACAACAGTAAGACAAATTAAGCACATGTAATACAGAGAAATAAGATTACAAACCTAGTACATTGTGCTTACATTGTGCTTGCAATTGTAATTAATTTGTACGTGTTTTGTCAAGTACATTATTATTATGATGTGCTGCCAGGTAAGTAAATTTTAAGCACATGCAAGTACATTTTGCCCAAAGTCAAAAAGATGTCCTTACACTGTACTTGAAATGTGGCCTTATCAGTACTTTTTTTTAAGCCACCTCAAGAATGTACTACCGATTTTGTGCCTGCAATGTGCTTGCGTTGTTCCAATATCGAGGTTTGGAATGGGTCTCTTAGCAAGTACCTTTGTTAAGAACACTCAAGAAATGTACTTACTTGTGCTTGCAAAATGTTCTTGCGCTAAATTCAAGTAACAAGTAGTACATTTTGCACATATGAAATAGCCACCAAATATGTATTACACTGTGCTTGTAATGTGTTTGCTGCTGTTCCAAATATCGAGGTTTGGAAAGTGTCCGTAGCAATTACATAAAGCACACTCAAGAAATGCATTACCACTTACTTGCAATGTGCTTGCTGCAGTGGCGTAACCATCGGGTGGGGGGGCGAGTGCCCACCCCGCTCATCACCCTTGCACCTCCCCTCGCATCCCCCCCCAAATGAACTGACCTTTTTGTACAGTGTCTAGGAGAAGGACCCCATCGTCCCCTCGAAAATGCCTCGGCACCCTTTTGCAACCCCCATCCCTCACCGCCAAAGGTCTGGTTACGCCACTTGCTGCTATTCCAAATGTCGAGGTTTAGAATGTGCCCTATCAAGTACATTTTAAAGAGACACTGGCACATTTGAAAATAGTGCGCCATCAAGATTTTTCAAAATATTTTTGCATGGTTGTAAGGCTTTTGTATACAAAAGCCCTCACCCGAAATGATTAAGAACCAAATCAGCTTCCTTATGGGTAAACAGAACGATTTTATAATTTAGCGTCGCCGGCGACGTTAAATTCAGCAGACGACGAAAAATGGCATTTAACACAAGAACAGGCACGCCGTATGCATGTTTCCCACGCTATGCGGTCTATAATCTTTGTGGTTTTAATATCAGTGAGTACGAGTCAAAAATATTCATGTAATATACACATTTGTTGATTAAAGTTATGGAAAACTTAAAAGTTGGCCTACAAATTACCTGGATGCCTTTATCCTCATATAAACGTCTAGCCCTCTTCCCATTCATCATTATCTATTGTCCGTCTTTTGTTATACATGACCATTATTTTTGCGGAAGTGTCATCTAGCTAGCTAGATGACACTTCCGCAAAAAATAATGGTCATGTATAACAAAAGAAATATACTATAGGAATTGGTGTAGAAACACCGTCTACCATTGTCTGGGGGAAGGGATTATTTAAATTATAATCGCATTATGGACACCTGCCATGATCGCAACAACTCCCTGTAATTAAGGGAGTTATTTGCGAGACAAACATAAAAGTCTGTCAGGCTGAATGCCACAGCGTACGGTTATTCCATGGGTGTCGTAAGCAGGATTTTATTTAAAATACATAAGCTATGGTGTCGCTTTGTGCCGTATAGGAATGATATGTCAATGGGTCATTACAGTAAAAAGATTAATTCCACATTTATAATACTGTTAATACTCTGGAATCAAAGTTAGAATTAATGTTAGGGAATACCAATTATCGTGGACTTCTTGTATACTAATTTGCCACAAAAGAACGGGTACTGTATTATTTTTTATTTTTGTAAGAATATTCACAACGGGACTGTCCCATGACAAATTGACATTTTAAAATAGCAATTCGACAAAAACGCCCGTTAAGATATAGATAATCAATGAGCTAGATGGCGTTCGTGAAAATAACCAGCTTGAGCGCTTGATTGGTTAACATCGGTCGAGCGGCCGTAGGCCGCGAGACCGATGTTAACCAAGTCAAGCGCGAAAGCTGGTTATTTTTACGAACGCCATCATAGCACATTGATTATATAGCATACACTTAGAGTATAATATAAAAATAACATTTTAAAACAATATTTTTGGTTAAAACATGCTAAAATTGGATTGATAACGAAATAATTTGTCGCAATTTAAATTTAACATATTTAAAAACACTGTCCTTGTCACCGTCTATTGACGAGGGTTACCCAAATTCCAAATGGGTTGTATTGATTGCTCTGGCCATTAACCTTCGAGTGACTAAAGCTATTAAGTATTAAAGCTATAACTTGCCAATCGGTTAATTGATTAGTGCTTTGCTAAATACGAAGCAAATATATCATGTATTTAAGTTTATCCTTGGAGTAAAATTTGAATGAAATCAATCAACCAAGCCTATCGGACTAAAGACTATTAACCCTATTCATCCTTGAAAATATTGATTATTTCGTGACAGAAATACAAAGAGTTATCAGTGTTTTACCACTACATTTATTTTAGCCATTTGATTGGATAGAGGTGAAGATGAAGAAACAAAATAAACCAATCTGGATTTGGTGACCTACTGTTATTTCGTATATTTCTCAATTATGTGCGTATCTTATGTGTATTGTGTGAAAGTCGACATTTGTGAAAGCAGCATTTGATTTCAAAGGAAATGACGGCGTCGGATGGGTAGCTTCTGCAAGCTTGTCCCAGAGGTTGAAGCTGAATTAGTACGTTTTTTTTTTTTTTGGGGGGGGGGTACCCTCATATTAAACAGTGTTTTGTCAATCGTAAGTTCATGGAGTACGGTTTTTGTTATTTGTTTTAAGTTTTGTCTTTTTGCCATTACCCTAAAGGAATTGCAGTCTGATACACATTTTAAAATGACAGTATGAAATCAAATATACTGAAATAGATCATGATATTTGCTGTTTGTAAAAATAATAAAGTGTGTCATGCCATTATGAGAAAATGTTTGATCTGTAAGAGCAATCAATTTTTAAGTTTAAATTTTGACAGGTAGCATACCGCTCAATGTTTCTACACACATAGGTTGCATAGTTTGACACCAAAGAATTTATATCTAAGTTTCCATCAGGTATATATACAGATCCCGCCGCTGTATATAATTGTCAGGACATTGTATTTCTAGAACCATTACCGTGACCCGCGTGTGTAGTTGTGACCCCGACTTCCGAGTGGTGCAATGTTATAAAAAAATAAAAGCTCTAGAGCGGTTATTAAAAATAACACCCGGTAGCCTTATGACCCGATTCGTAGTAGTGATAACGCACGGGGAAAACAATAGATAAAAACAAAAGGACGCTAGCACGAGAAGGTATTTCCAAATAGGGACCATACCTATAGCAAACTGACAGAGTTGGGCCCCGAAGACGCTCTAACTCTGTCACAACGTAGATGGACATTGTGATTGGTCATCAGACCTCCGATAAATGAAAATAGACAGAAGGTCGTATGGCATTACCGATGCAGAACACAAGGAGATATATAGTGTGCTCAGCGTCGGCCGGAGAGCTTTCCCACAAATTTCACCAGGATGTGCAATGGGTTGCGTGCAGTACACCAAAACGGCAAAATTTCAGCCTTAAGGCCGAGAAGCAATCCAGATAACCAAAAATCTTAATGCTTTTCACGAGTCCACTCATTAATGATATAAATTCTGTTGTTGTCAGTGAAGGTGTAATATGAATTATAAATCGTATCTGAAAACGAGGAGTAAACCCCCCTGCGCGGTGCGGGGTTTAGAATGGCCGATGTGTTCCCTGCATGTCGTAAAAGGCGACTAATGGGGCCCCATTGCGGGTTCGGGTTAAGAATTGGCCCGATGTGTTCCCCTAAATGTCGTAAAAAGGCGACTAAAGGGGCATCTCGTCTGTTATTTGAAAAGACGGGTTTGTATTTAAATTTAGGATTTATATTATAAATTGTAATGATTTCGACTGTGTAATTGTATTTAAGATGTTCTGTTGTAGTACTCGTTAAGTACATGAGTAAAATCAGTCACATGAAAAACAAACAATTTATAATTACATTTGTACATATGTAAGACCACCTATTTATTTATTTTTTTTTGATAATAGTAAATAGTAGAATGTATAGGGTTTCTAATGTATAATTGTTGATGTAATTTAAACTCTATCAGTTTGGGCATAATGCCCAAGTGTATTGGAAGCCCATTTATAAAATGTGCATGTATTGAGACATATAGTTGGTTCTGCTAAAGGGGTTGCATGTTTGCATGTTCTGAGGTGATGTCGATTATCGTATGAAGTGAAGTTTTTGCTGGTACATGGATGAATATGACCTTGGTATCGGTCTATGATGTGTATAGTTATAAATTTATCAGTAATTTTTAACTTGTTTTTATTGATGATGTTTCTAAGTGTCTCTTTGCAATTTAGTTGGTTTATCTGTTTTATTACATGGTAGGTGATGCCTGGTTCACACTGTATGATGGTATCCTTTTGGAATTTTAATTGTAAATTTGAATTGAATGAAGTTTTAATATGGCTTGTTTTGTATATTAAATGTTAAATGAACCACATGAATGACACGATATGACACAATAGTGTTGAGTTGTCGTTAAATTTTAATACTCACTCACTCATGAACGAGGGTACAAGGAAATTGGGGACTGTACCAAGGGGGTGAAGCCATCAAAAACAGTCGTCAGTGCTGGGCGCTGACATTTGAATATTGCAACGAGAATAATATTAGTTTGGGTGCTTGTATACACACATAATGTTAAATCGATACAAACAATCCGCAAAATATCTGTTGGATGTGGGTGCTATTGGGTGGTTAAATTTTGTCCCCCCCCCTCCATGGCACACAACGAAATGAAAAACACGTCAGTCGTCTTGATTTAAATAAAACCGCCTCAATGAATACATCTTTAAAGAAGCGCGCCTAAGAACCTAAGCGAGTGAGTATTGAGCACAATGATCCAGGTACACTATTATTATCACATGGCCACTTAAAACACATACTTTAATTTGTATCATACCGATTAGTGTATATGCAAAGCGCACCCACGTATGTGGAAGAAGCGGGGCAGCCAGGGCTTTCTATTGTGGTATCTATGTTTCTTTGGGTCGGCAAAACATGCGAGACGGTGAATTTCTAAAGATTACGTAACGTTTTGCCTCTCTATCTATATAGAACCTCTTTGGACTGTACAGTCAGCTGTTTTGCACCTGGACCACATTAAGTTTGTCTTGTGAGTGTATGTTGACACCAAATACGACAGTTAAGCCGAAGCACTATTTCCTCTATGGGTTTTAGTGTTCAATAGGCGAGTATACAATACATCCAGCTGAATGCCCAAAGATCGAATACTTCTGGTAGATTATACCCCTTGGATTATCTATTGGTGATAGACTCGTACACATGCGAATATAGGAAGGCGTCTGATGGTTTTATTTAAAGAAAAAAGTTAGGCTTATGTCCCCTTTTAACGTTAAAATTATTAACGAGTGTCCAAAATGGTGCCGAATAATTGGATAAAATTCCATTTAATCCTTTGCTCGACGTTTATGTAACATAAAGGTCTCCAAACAAACCATTCGCGAATATAATGGTCGTCTAGAGATATGTTTCGCTTGCTAGTTTCTGACATGTCTCGCCTCCGGCTCGACATGGTCAGAAACTAGCAAGCTCAACACATCTCTAGACGACCATTATATTCGCGAATGGTCTGTTTGGAGACCTTTATCCAATATATCTATGTCCCTATCTGTTTTGGGGTATGTTATTTTTATGTGTAAAATATATCTCTGTCCTTCCAATGGCCTAGACTATCATTTGAGAGCAAATTGAAGAAATTTCATATTTTGTGAAAATGTGCCAGTGCCGCTTTAAGGATATGCAAGCATTGTGCTTGTGCTGTACTTGAAATGCACTTGCTGCAGTGGCATGACCATTTTTTTCTAAGCAAGAGGAAAAGGGGGCACATAGTTTCTGGGGGAAAGCATGTATTCAATTGGGTTAGTACAATATAGGCCTATATGTTGCTTATATTGGCACATGTGGGCCTACATTTCAAGCAATTCTCCACGACTTTCCACTCGTTGTGGAGTTTCCTTTTGTTATTGGAAATGAAAGGATGACACAAAACTCATTAAAACATTTCTGACCTTTTGCCTCGCAAAAAACTGATGATTTTTTTTTCATTCAAACAGAAGTGTTAACTCTTTTGCCTTTTGCACGTTGTCTTTATGTTTGAAGAAGTGTAGCGCTACTTGACCACAAATGTCATAGCTAGTTTTGTAGCCTAAGTACAAGATGTAGTTACAATGTCAACCCAAACATGCACTCTTTTTATATGCAAATGGTGTTTGTAACTACCAAGAATGTATGCCTAGTACCAGACATAAATACAAAGCAGGAAAATATCATCTAGGAAGCAGTCATTATTTATGCCAGTAATGGAAGAACTCAAGAATGGTTATTTTGTAGCTTCAGCATTAACTCATTACAGATTGCCAGTATAGTATAACAGTATATAATATTATATAGCCTACATGTATACACATCTTTGCCCATGAGCATGCACATAGATAAAGATTCAAAATTTACCTCTTAGTTATACCACATTGAATAGCTTGTATCCACCACTACCACTGCTTGCACGCTTGTTAACCTGTACTGATGTTTAGCACCAAAACACTTGCTATATTGCCAATTCACCCCATGCATCATAGCTTCTAACTGTCACGTCTACAGCAAATTTTAAAATGGCAGTTGACCTAGCCATATGACCTTGTCATGTGACCATAAATGTAAGTACAATTTAAGCACATATCTCCAATACACTGAAATACCAATATAAAAGCACATTGCAAGTACATCCTGAAACCCTTGGGTAAAACTCTAATTCCAAAGTAAGCACATTGCAAGTACACCCTGTTGCTTCAGGAAAATCTAAGTAAAGCACATTGCAAGTACATCCTAGTGGTTAAGGGAAAAACTAAGTCCCAGATAAGTACACTGTAAGCACAAAGTAAGTACATGAAAACTTGATAAAGAGAGAAATAAGTACATTTCAAGTACATCCAGAATGTACTTACTTTGTGCTTATTACCAAATAAGTACACAATAAGTACACTATAAGTACAATGTAAGCACATTTTAAATGTACTTTTTGGGATATTTAAGTTCTAATTTATCTTTGACTTTAATGATTTTGAGCATTCACAAAATTACTGTAGAATGGTGCATTTGGACTACTTAACATCATGTTCATCTGATTTAGTAAAGTTTGACAGCATATTTATAATATTTTAGAAGATTGAGGCATGTAAACAAATGGTATCTGGTGACCATTCAAACTATTGCCAGTAGGCCTATTGGGAGACGTGTGTCATAATTGGCAGTGTCATAATTGAAAGTGACATAGTTGATGATATATTTGGCAGTGACATAGCTGGTGTCATAATTGGCAGTGACATTGCTGATGGTGTCATAATTGGAAGTATATAACATAGCTGATGGTGTCATAATTGGCAGTGGCATAATCACCATCAGCCAACCATGTCACTTAAAATCACGCCAGATCTAGTGTATATACGGACTGAATAAGTGTGCATTATTGATAGTGTCTACTTACGTCATAGATGCCTTTCAAGGAATTGCTAAATACAAGTGTCACCACCAACCATGCATGCCATTACCAATGACACTGCCAACTCTGTCACAGGCACATTTGTTCACTACCAACTAGCTATGTCACCTTTGTGTTTTGACCATAAGTGTCACGTCTAAATATGTGAAATCCACCAACTCACATCACATGTACCAAATGAATGACTTTTGTTAAATTTTGACATCACTCTATTTCTGTACTTGGTGTTCCTAGGGAATTAAGTTCAACCAAACAACCATATGGCTGCCATAAAGACCCCAGCAAAGTTACCTTTGATCTTTTTGGATTCCTTGACCTTGTAAACATGCATGGGTATAGACACCAGAATCATGCTTCTACCCCTCTCAAAAGGCGGAGGTCTGTAATAGAATCTATTTCTTGGCGGCCATTTTTAAATCAAGATGGCTGCCACAACTGAATGGTCCAGCATTGTTATGAATGATCTCATTGAATTCCTTGACCCGAAAAACAAGGGTGTAGACATCAGAATTTTGCCGGGACCAAAATATATGCAAAAGTAGTTTTAATGTGGCGGCCATTTTGAAAAATGGCGGGAAACTGAGGGCTAGTATCTATTCGCGCTCGTAGTCTAGTTCAGATCATAACAAACAACTCTCCTTTTAGGCATTGATGAAGGGCAGCAGCTAAATATTGTTGTACAGTTTGTGAGTCCAAAAAAAGGTTTACACTTTTAATCTACAAATCTCTCAAAAGTGGGGAGACATCTAGTAAGTGTCCGAGCGCGTGCGGACAGGAATGACTAAAAATATCAAACTGTACTGTGGAATGAATTATCACTCACTCAATCTTTATTTGATTCATGCAAAGAATACTGCAAAAAACATATAATAAATAAATTATATCAACAAGCAAGTACAGTGGAAAAAGTAATGTTACAATATTAAGCAAAATATTTTGTATAACAAGTAAATAGGATATAATACATATGAATTCAACTGGATTAAATTAACATAATTTTATTATCATTATTATTATTTCAGCAATATAAAATTAAATCAAAAAACTAAAAAATTAAAAAAATATTCATATTAAAAATACATCGGTCCCGGACCGGCTGGTCGCCTGCGTTGCGGTTAGGAAGATAGGGCCATAACCACGACAATTTGACCTTGAAATGTGACCTTGGACCTCATAAACAATGAGGGTTTGCATGATGTAAACTCCATAAACCAAGTTTGGGTCCCAATTGAACATCAACTTTTCAATGTAGGGCAATTTTAAATTTTAAGCACTATCTTACAACTTGACCTCACATGACCGTGACCTTGGTTAGTGACCTTTGACCTCATCGACAAACGAGGGATCCCATGTTGCACCTATTGATTCAAGTTTGGTTCCAATTTTGAACATTAACTTTCAATGAGGTCAATTTTACATTTTCAAGCCTATCTTACAACTTGACCTCACTGACCTTTTGACCTTGGTAGGTGACATTGGGACCTAATCAACAAATGAGGGATTCCCATGGTTGCACCTATGATTCAAGTTTGGTTTCCATTGAAACATCAACTTTCAAATAAGGTCAATTTACATTTTAATGCCTATTTTACAACTTGACCTCACCGGCCTTTGATTCTGGTATGTGACCCTTGACCTCATCAACAAATATGAGGGATCACATGTTGACCTATGATTCAAGTTTGGTTCCAATGAACATTAACTTTCAAATGAGGTCAATTTTAATTTTCAGCCTATCTTACAACTTGACCTCACATGACCTTTCGACCTTGGTATGTGACTTGGACCTATCAACAATAGGATCCCATGTTGCACATATGATTCTCAAGTTTGGTCCAATTGAACATCAACTTTTCAAATGAGGTCCAATTTACATTTTCGGCCTATTTTACAACTTGACCTCACATGACCTTTGACCTTGGCATGTGACCTTTGACCTCATCATTGAGAAAATGGGAGATGACATGTTGCACCTGTGATCCAAGTTTGGTTAAATCCCATTCATAAGTATCGAGGATATTACAAGCAAATGTTAACCCTTTTTCACAACAATCAAAAGGACATCAACAGACATCAACAACAACAACAGACTACAGTGGACAAAGTATCCCTATGTGTATTCCTGCCTTAGGGCAGGACACAAAAAGTAAAATAAACTTCTTTTAAAATACGTAAAATTAACTATTATTAAAAACAGTAGAATGGCTATCCCCTCCGACATTCGCAACACACGTATACCCACAACACGCGCGTTGCCCCACCTGCGCAAAGCCCCCCCCCCCCCCCGATTTCCTTACTGGGCATCTAATTCCTATAAATTAGGTACCACGCGCTAGCTTAGATACTCATTTCTATGGTATCAATTGAGTACCAATATTCGCAAATGACGTCATAAGTTGAAGAAAGTATGAAAATATGGGAAATTGATATTTCGCAATTTTACTGAGGACTCAAACAAAATGTTTTGTGAATTTAAAAGGCCCATATCTCAAAATGACCAAAATGTCAGTTATAGCTTTGTAATTCTCAGTTCAACAATTTGCAATCTACACGGACATGGTCATCCAAATACCTAACAAATAAGTAATGTCATGTTTAACTTATCAAATTGGGTTATTTTTTTCTCATTTACAACATTTTCTTAGTTAAAACTAACTTTGTCCACAGCAAAAGCAAATTATTTATTCTTTCTATTAGTTAGCACGTAGGCCTAAACATTGTCAATTAGATCAGGCAATAAACAACATAGCACGGAAGCCCTATTGAGAGATTTAAGTGCCCATATATTGGAGATAAAAAGGATTTAAATGCATTTCACCATAATCCCACAAAACAGTAGATAAGGTATCAGAGTGCGTGTACACATCGTTATGTCACCCACTGTTACCAATGTTATTGGGATAACTTGACACAATGTATTATTGGATATTAGTGATTACTCGATTCTTTCACACGTGGCCACAAATTAGGTGTTAATCTTGGAGATTGGATCATGCGATCGATTTCACCATATCCCATAACGCAGTACATGAGGTATTTTAAGACTGCATCATGTACAGATCATGAAGTAACAAGCTTTAAAACTATACCAGCATTATTTGGACAATTTGACATAATGTATTATGGGATATTGGATTTGATTACTCAATTCTTCAAACGTGGACATCCGCAAACGAGCTATGACGGAAGATGTGTGATTATTCCATTTAGCGTTCGGGGTCGCAACGCGACAACCCAAGCAATGGTGTCTTCTTCAAAATACATTATCCATTGCAAATATCCGATTATTCCCTTACTGATATTATATACAGGTTTATATATAATATATTTACAATAATAGAAGTCAAAACATAAAAAGTATGCCTAGATTGCCTCAGCCATTTCACTAATTAAAAATTACAAATAACCCTGCACCAAGTAACGAAGCCGAGAACAGGAACATCTAGCCACTTGAACTGGTTGAAACCATCTCGCGAAAAAGGTAACACTCGGAGCTCAAACAACTTACGCAGATTTTATTCCTTCTTCAAAACACTTTCTCTGCTAAAAGATCTCTCGCAAATCACTTAAGAATTCATATGTTTTAAACATTTTCTTGAGATTTCCGATATATTTCATATTAATTCAAATCATATGCCTTTTCCTTCTACATCCCATTTCTATCATCCCTACAAAGTCCTGGCAATTTGTGTGGTCGAACCTAAACAAATAAGTAAAGTAAACAAAATGCTACACTATATAAGACAACTGGCACGGCTACCAAACCAATATGTAGGGCGGTTCCCAACCGCCCTCATAAAAAAACAATTGCACCAAGTTGGTTGGCATATAAAAGCCTTTGATGTAGTCCATAAGTTGAACTCATCATAATTATGAAAACTGTTTTGGTCTGATCAAGATAAACATTTTTGTGATCACACATACCCAAAATTTGTTCAACTTCATGGACCATTATCTTGCGTGTTTTTATTTAAAAAGGATCATATTTTTTGCCGTTGTTTACTACATTTGTCTATTTCACAGGCAGCTCCTGGAAGTTCATTCTTTGGCAAACCTGTCATGTTTTGATAGCTTCGATGTCAACAGAGGAACTTTCTTGTAAATGGAAAATAATGCGGAAACTGCGAGAGTCAAAATAGCATAACTGATTGACACTACATCAGGAACAACATCTTACTTTTACCACAGTGGAGCTATACAGACCATTTACATGCAGATACTGTAACAGATATGTACACTGGTTTGAAAGATTAATGAAGCATGCTAGAAGGCATGAGCAAAAGTTTGCCTCTCGACAGAGGAAAAGGAAGGAATACAACTTAATGCTGCAGGAAAGGCCGTACCAGTGGCTATACAATGAACACCAGAAATGCTTTACGCAAAGAGGTTGTCATGGCATTCACAGTGACTACACAAAGAAGAAAAAGCACAAATGCAAGTTTTGTCAGAAATTCTTGGCACATCCTGATCACCTTGCATATCACACAAAGGAAATCCAACATCAGTGTGAATATTGGTCAGAATTCTTTGCACTATATATAAATGGTAATCTTAAATGCCACGTTCTGACTCGCACAAAAGAAAAAACATATCAGTGTGATTATTGTCAGAAATGCTTTACACGAAGTAGTAGTCTTAAATGCCACATTCGGACTCACACAAAGGAAAAACCATATCACTGTGATTATTGTCAGAAAGCTTTGCACAAAATATTGCTCTTAAATGCCACATTCGGACTCACACAAAGGAAAAACCATATCACTGTGATTATTGTCAGAAATGCTTTGCACTAAATGGTCATCTTAAACGCCACAGACTCACACAAAGGAAAAACCATATCGGTGTGAATATTGTCAGAAATGCTTTACACAAAATAGTAATCTTAAACGCCACATTCTGACTCACAGAAAGTAAAACCTTTTCGGTTTAAACACTGTCAGGAAACGCTTTGTACAATATAGATCTCTTAAACTTCACATTCTGACCTGCACTAGGAAAGAACCCTATCAGTGTGAATATTGTCAGAAATAATTTGCACAAAAACTTCTAAACACTGCATTCTGATTCACACAAAGGGAAAGCCATATCACTGTGTACACTGTCATAAATACTTTGTAGCAAATACTAGGTGTTCTTAAACTCCACATTCGGTCTCATACAAAGGAACAACCCTATCAGTGTGAATATTGTCATAAATCCTTTGCAGAAAGTGGTAGACTTAAAGGTGTATTTTGTGATCCTAGCACCTAATTTTTTGTTTGTTTATAGTTCACTAAATATGCACAAGAAAAGTTTATATCCAAAATTTCAGTTGATTCTGAAAGTGTTTTGAGCAAATGTTTGTATCACAGTGCCGCACAGGCCACTTTGTTGAATTTCAGTCTTGTCTTGCAAAATTCCTCCAGAGTAGATAAAATTTGCATGTAAGATTACTTATGCGTTCATATTATACTTAAGACACTATCAGTGATTTGCCCGAAAAAGTCCAAATTTGCAAGAATATCTTAAGTAAAAAATAAGTCCATAGAATTCTGATAAGTTATTTTTTGCAACTGAAAAATTGATAGAAAAGAAAGAAAACAGCAGTGCTAAAGATACAAATCTCCATTCAATTATGCATTGCAGCTAAGTGTCCGTATGAACAGTAAAGGCTAAGACATCCGATTTTGTCCTTATTAGGTTGCTTTCAGACTTAACTTGTAGGGATCTTAGGATGCCTATACTTGTTACAGACATGCAAAAATTGATTTTTTGATTATTTTTTTGATTTTCGGATTCAACAAATCACAGATAGCGCCTTTAAGCCTATTGTTCATGATAAAGAGAGATGGGGGAGCCAACTGAACCATGGGGAGAGCGAATTCCAATTTCAATAAATAGCTTGTACAGATTATATCCAGATTTTAGTACCCGATTAAATCTCTGCAAGTGGTCGCATCGGGAATTGAACCGGGGACCTTTAACACCAAAGGCTAATACCCAAACCAGTGGGCCATGCTCTCATTTCGTGGATCACGAAAATGCCACTTCAGGACTCGCATAAGTGGAAGACCATATCAGTGTGAACATTGTCAGAAATGCTCAGCACAATATAGATATCTTAAACACCACATTCTGACTAGTCTTTGTCAAAGACACCTCAAAATCTCCCCACCATCAGTTGGAAGATGCATTAGCATGACCAAGCGCACAAAATAACCTCATAAACAGTAGTGTTTATGATGGAGGTAGACGTCAGAAGTCCCAAGTATGCAATTAAGGTATTGCCATTGATTCCATCAAGCGCTATTGCACAACGTCATACAGCTCATGACAGAATCAACTGTAATACCTCATTTTCATACGAATCTTTATGAGCCTTTTTGTACGATTATTGGTTATCTCAAAGCAACAACTTCCTGCTAGATCAATTTGCCTAGCATTGTGTATTTGTGTAGCATTGTGTACAAATACAAAAGCTTACAAATGTTACTTGTTAAAATCATTGTGAAACCTTTCTTTGATTAAGATAAGTTGTAATCAACTATAAAATTGGCATAATAAAACACATCAGTATGGGGTATACCAGGGTTGATGATGCTATAAACTTTTGCAACTGGGGCAGTGTTGAGCGGCAATGAGAGGCCAAGGGAAGTGAGGTGTCTTTGTGCAAATATCCAAACTTCTGTGCAAGCATAATTACGACCTTTAGAAAACTGGGCTTATGCTTATAAATGCAGATGCGGTGATGCATTGAGCACGCCCATGCCCAGCTGCTGTTCATCATGAATGTGACCGATATCAATCGAGTGGACTTTGAATTCATGCGGTCGCATTTCCGAACATAGCTGGGCATGGGCGCGCTCACTGCATCACCGCATCTGCATAAGCACGGTTTTCTAAAGGTCGTAAATGTGTCAAAATTGTGAAGACCCTAAATAATTGCCTGACATCAGTCATTCAAACCCTCGGTCTTGATGGATAGCAGGGGGTCAAAGGGGGTCATTAAGGCCCGTGGGGGTCCTGGGAATGAAGCCCTTGAAAAATTCATGTTGGTGATCTCATGTGACCTGGGTGACCTTTGACCCCATTCACTAACCGTAACAGCAGACAACACATGTGTTCGGCCAACTTTGGTGAATGCTGTATTTGTACAACTTATGAATAAGTAAAATACAAATTGCAAATATCTGTGAAAATATTTGGATATTTAGGCAGGAAGGCACATCGGGATCACTTTGTCCACTGTTGTCTGTTGATGTCTGTTGTTGTTGATGTCTGTTGTGAAAAAGGGTTAACATTTGTTTGTAATATCCACGTACTTTGATGGATTTAAACCAACTTTGGGTCACAGGTGCAACATGGCATCCCCCATTTACTGATGAGGTCAAAGGTCACATACCAAGGTCAAAGGTCATTTGAGGTCAAGTTGTAAAATAGGCTGAAAATGTAAAATTGACCTCATTTGAAAAGTTCAATAGACCATTTGCATGATCCCCATAAATGCATCTCGTATTGTGCCCATTTCCATCCGGGAACTTGTACCAGCCTCAAGTCGGCTACAAACATATGGTTAGTAGCGTAACAAGAATACCAGAAAACTTACCCTAACTGTGACGTTGCACTATAGTTGTGTAATCGTCTGGCAGGTGACAAGTAGGGCACAGTTACGATCGAAAATATCACTTTTTGTCGTGAATTTCAACACCAGTGCCTCAATTGTTTTTGTTCCTTTGATATTCTTCTACATTTTTGTTAGAGTAACTTCACGTGAAAAGGTACTTTGTATTGTAATTTTAGGCACTGTTCGGCGACGCGAACGAACAACATTTTTTTTTGTAAACATGAACTCTGTTCAAAGTTCCCGGATGGAAATGGACACAATACGAGATGCATTTCGGGGATCGTGCAAATGGTCTATTGGAACCAAACTTGAGTCATAGGTGCAACATGGGATCCCTCATTTGCTGATGAGGTCAAAGATCACATACCAACGTCAAAGGTCATGTGAGGTCAAGTTATAAAATAGGCTGAAAATGTAAAATTGACCTCATTTGACAAGTTGAAGTTCAATTGGAACCAAACTTGGTTTATGGAGTTTACATGCAAATCCTCATTTGTTTATGAGGTCAAAGGTCACATATCAAGGTCAACGGTCACATATCAAGGTCAAAGGTCACATATCAAGGTCAAAGGTCACATATCAAGGTCAAAGGTCATGTTAGGCCTATCATTCACAAACCGCGACGGCAGGCGACACAAGCGGTCCGAGGACCAATGTATTTTTTACCAAGCAGTGTGTAATCAAAATTCAGGGTTGTATTTTTGTGTCGTCTGCAAGTGGGCACATAGAAATTGCTTTCGTAAGTGTGTCTGTCTGTGGTAAATATGTTAACCCAAATGTTAACCCTAAACATATAATTGCCCACTATTTCGACATTTTCATGACACTTGCATGTAATGGTCTTTGGGTTCTACCGCACAGTTACTGCTCTCACAAATGGGTTCAAAGGTCATCTAAAGGTATTTTGTGTTCATGGCCCTAGATTTTGCTTGATGCTTCAACATATGTTGATCGGTTTCATGACACTTGGAATTGGTCCTTTGGTAGTGTCCCAAGTGTTGGTGATTTTGGTGACTTCTTTTTGTTCCCATTCACAAACTGATGATAGTGTCTTTGATGAACGCTGTATTGGGAAAAAAGAATGTAGTGTGACGTTTTAATTTACGCTCTATTTGGGAAATGAAAGGAAAACAACAGTGTAGCTTAAGACACATAGGGATCACTTTGTCCACTGTTACATGTTGATGTTGTCTGTTGTGAAAAAGGGTTAACATTTTGCCTGTAATATCCACATACTTCGATGGATTTAAACCAAACTTCTTCCGCTTGTGTATGAGGCAGCAGCTAAATGTGTTGAAGTTGGTGGAGCCAGCTCACTGTTGAATGGTTGGAGTCCACCGGTGAACGAAAGGTGCAGGGGCACTCATTGAGAATGTGATCTGCAGTCTGTGATGGAGAGCCACATTGGCAGGCTGGAGATGGTCGCAGCCCCCATCAGTGCATATTGCTGTTGAAATGACCGACTCCTGTGTGAATCCTGTTCAAGATGACCCATTCCGTACGTGGAAGATTGCTGCATGTGGGAGTTTTGTCATAGGTGTGATAGGGAATTGGTCTGGTCTTGGAGTATCCAGCCAGGCAGTGTTCCATGTCTGTAAGATGTTGAATGGGAAGCTGGAGAGTTTAGCAGCGTGTCAACAGAAAGGTCGACGGTAGCGCAGTCTCTGTCTGCCGAGCTGGTGTGATTCTTTGACAGTGTTATGCAGCAGGTGCTTGTTCAACAGAGCTTTATTTGCAGGTTTATGTGTGTGATGTTCTCCCCTAAGCACTGGAGGTGCAATGCCTGAAAGCAGTGGTAGAAACTTGGATGGAGTGGGACGAAGGCAGCCAGTAATGGTTTTCATGGTCTCGTTGAGTACTGTGTCCAGCTTCTTTGAGCTATTGCACCATGTTCAGCAGTGATGTATATAGACCAGAGCCAGGGCGGTGGTGTCGAGTGGATGGGCTAGCACCCCATGAACATCCAGCAAGGTGGTACAGGAGGTTATTCCTCAAAGATACCTTACACATACTGATTCAAGATGCTGCCGAAAAGTAAGCTGCTGATCAAGCTTCTCTCCCAGATAAGATTGTGTAGGATTGTATGGCAGAGGCGCTCCATTGAGGCCTGAGGCTGATTTGAAGCTGGCGATGAGCATCTTTGGTGTTGAGATGGAAGGCAGTAGTGGTGGTCAATTGGCTTAACTCAGCTTGTGTCTCCAGGTCTTGAGATATGCTGTAAGTAGGACCATATCTGCCTAAGTGTACTTTCTACTTCAGTCAAGAACTTCAAGTCATAGGTGCAACATGGGATCCCTCATTTGTTGATGAGGTCAAAGGTCATTTACCAAGGCCAAAGGTCATGTGAGGTCAAGTTGGAACCAAAATTGGTTTATGAATACACACAAACCCTCATTCGCTTATGAAGTCAAAGGTCATATGGGCCTATCATAATAAAAATAAATCTGAATCATTCACAAACCGATGTATTTTTAACCCAAGGCTTTTAAACTAAATATTTGATAATACTACAAATTTTTGAAAATTATGGAGATGCAAAAATTTGGAAGCAATCTAATAATGTGATCAAATACAGAAACATGTGAAAATGCCCTGTCAGCTGTTATTTCGACAATTTTCAACATAAAATGAAAAAGCTATATTTTTACTTCGACTAATTTTACATTAGGCTTGCCATATACGCACACTATTAAACTTAGTTCTTAATATCACTAAAAAGTGGGCAACGCATCCGTTTCGCATTTTATTATTAGCCAGGTCAGGTCAGGTTTTCTTTGAGGGCCGGGGGCCGTATTCACAAAGCACACTACACTTAAGTGCAAAATTACACTTAAGGGGTTCTCTTATATTAATGAAACACTTGTGACCGTACAGTTGAGTATATATACAATTATTTTGCTGAAAATTATAGATTAGGGTGTGTAGAATAAGAATCTGCCGGGTGCCACCTGGGCATCCTTGGGCATTTTGAGAAATCCAAGATGGCGTCGCCATTAATGATAATTATATATTCAACCTATATTATCAAACTATGGAGTTACTAGATATACTATATGATCCAATGAACAAGTGTATGGCACTTGTAACATTAAGTCATACTTCAAATTCAAAATGGAAGCCAAATCAAATAATTTTAAAATATGCCCTATTACAGCAAATACCTGCGATAAAAATAGACTTGAACTACTTAGGTTATGTTGTTAGACACAATAAATGTATTCCTCATACTTTTAAAATTGTAACATGGCGTCAATCAATATGGCAGCCAAAAACGTGTACAACTTCAAAAAATACTTAACACAAATTTTCAGCCCATTTTAGGGTAACTTTGGTCATTTTCATGCCATTTTATAGATTGTCACCATGTTTAGATTTTTAGGATAAACCCACCATTGTGCCTGCATTATAAAATGTGAAACATATACTTTGTTGGTTTGTTTAGTGTAAATGAAAGTGTATCATTGCAATGTATAAGGTTTTAATTGACCATATTCAAAGTCTGAAATAATTGTAACAATAATTGGCTTGAAAAGTTTATATGCAAATACACACTTATTGAGAGATTACCTTATTATCAAACTACGCTTGTCCAGGTCATACCGTAGATTGAGTGGACTATTCGTAAAATTCCTAAACAAGCCAATAGTGTATCCGTTTCCCATTTGTAATAAGTAACACCCAGAAGTTTTGTTTTGCAAAATGAAACTTCAATCTTGTTCAAAATTGTTGGAACACTTTGTGCAGATTTTGGTTCCCGCCCCCTCATTTCAATGTTGCATGAGCACGACACACTTGAGCAATCTCGCACCATATTATTTTCAACACTGATTGGGAGGGGATGGGGAGGGGGAAAGAAAGTTATAGTTACAATGCGTTTCAAGCCTATTATCTCATTCATAGCTGCCAATATTAACAGGTGTTCCAAGGACTTATGAACAAGATTGTAGCTCATTGCACCCACACCGCTGTACTGGTATGGTACTGCAATGCTTTAGGTGTGATTGAAAGTGTGTTGTTGCAATGTATAAGAAGGTTCATATGTGCAGTGAGCCTGTTTCTTTTCATAAAATGTGAAACCGATACTTACCTGTCTTTCAGTGATTTTAAGAAGTGAAATAAATTTAATGGCATGCATCTATTTATATAAAGTTTACATGTAAATGGTTAGGTTTTTTGTGTCGCATGAACGAATGTTCATGGAAGCACATACTAGTCCAAATTCTGTATGTCCGTATGTATGTCCGTACTTATGACTCGGTTAACCTTTTTTAAAATGCTCTGCAGGCTAAACGCTATGCCCGATTTACTTCATTATTATGTTGGTATGGATCCAAGTGTGGCAAAATATTGGAGCCAAAACATAATAATGATAAAATTGGAGGATTCTCGCCCAATATTTATTGGTCTCGTTATGAGTTTTAAAATATTGGGCTCGACTACGTCTCGCCCAATATTTTTGCAACTCATAACTCGACCAATAAATATGGGCTCAATCAATCCAATTTTATACAAAACTTGATAGGATGATAGACTGAGGTGCCACAATATTATGTGTAGCTTTGGCCGGGGGGGGGGGGGGGGGGGGTAGACATGCCATCCTACAGCAACAGCGGCGAATTCAAAACGGCATATCAACTTCCGGGTGCTAGTCTGTTTCAAAGACTTATGGTAGGAGGGCGCTCTTACACATATCGAACGGTTACACACAGACTTGACTAAAGACTAGGCCTGGTCACGAATATTTAAATCTAAATGACCGTTATTGGAAATTACACTATTTTGCAGCAAGGTTAATCCACTGACCTCGACGGATTTTGACATTAATAATTTTTTTCTTAAATTATCATGATATTACTAAGATCTTTTGATATTTGCATATTTTTTCATACATCTCTCTAGTGCAGCTGTGCTCTTTCTAATCATCATTGCCAAACTTCATCATAAAGCAAGTGATCGCGCAAACAGGCGACCCGTGTGGTTCGAGAACCGCCTTTTCATGATGGTCAGACCCACCTTTAGAATTGGTGCTCTTTTCGTTTCACAAAATATAATTAGCTCCATGATGAACAAGTCACTGTTGATAAGTTGGGCATGCTGGTTGCACAAATACAGTAACGCCAATACACTTATGTGAAGTTCATAGAGCGTTCCACAGTTTTATTCTCTCAATATAAAGAGTTGCGAAAGCCGAGAACTGCACAAATCTAGTTCTACATTGTTCCTCTTGAGATCGATCATCAATGTAAACCAGTATTTTTGCAAGAAAAATGTAGGTATGTGTTTTATAATCACAAGATGTAGCATAGACACATTTCCTGTAGTAAGGATTTCTACAAATAGTGCATAATATGAAAGAATGTTTTTCCGCAAAATAAACGTCAACACAAAGTTATGGAAAAGAGGGCAATTCCTTTACAAAGTGAATCAAAATAAAAGGTTCAGATTTCAAACATTTTAAATTACAGTATCTTAAAACTGTTCCCTATTCTGGATTTTGCACACTCATTAGTTAATATTTTATATTTAACCATTCAATTGCTCCATACCGTGTATTTTATTTGCATCTCAGCACTTGGGTTTTCATTTCAAGCGATTTCCCGAGGGTAGTTGCCCAGCGGCAAATATACAACATTATTTTTTTCCCTTCTGAGAATAGCTTTATGGGATAGAGAGTCCTGGGGGGTGGTCCATAATCCGTGCACCATATTTACTCTCTAGCTCTCTTAATGGGGGGGCCAGACCATCAAAGGGGCTGAGTATTGAAATTTTTACGAAAGTCCTGGTGAAAATAGACGATCATATATTTGTTAAAGTGAAAATGTTAAAACCAAATACATAAGAAAATTCTAATTAAATTTTGACTCACGAGCCACCTTTTGGCCTAACTTTTGAGCGGACGCTCTCGGATTGTTGTCTAACAAAAAGCATAAAAAGGTATTTTTCCCTTATTTAAAATAAGGTTTTATTTTTATCCCCCTTTGCCCCTTACCACTATGACCCCTCTGGTGTTCCGGGTCACAGAATAGGACCGATGTTTCCCTGCATGTCGTACGAGCCGACTAAAAGGGACAAACCGTCCTAATGTTCCCATATGATGCGATTGAAGATTGATTCAAATGCAATGATAAGTAGCTTTATGTTTAAGGACATTTAATTATGACCCACCGAAGACTCAAAATATTTGAAATTGCAGGAGTGACTTAAAAATGAAGGATAAGTCTGTGGAATTCTAATAAGTTATTTTTTTAACTAAAAAATTGGCAAGAAAGGGAAAACAAGCAGTTTTAAGACAAAGAATCTCCATTCAATTACGTTTGTAGTAATTGTCCGTACGGAAAGGTTAAAAACTATCCAATTTTGTCCTTAGTTACGGCTTTGGTTCTTATAATTTGTAGGTAAGTTTGGTACCACTACGCTTTGTTACAATATGCAAAAATCTGCTTGTTTTGATGATTCTTTGATTTTCCTGATTTTTCTTCAAATCACGATATGGCCTTTAAGCCATGTAAACCTACAAATTTAGAATTTACATTTGATAAATATTTCTTCAAAAAATGTATTGTTTTATTCACTATATCAATGAGCTTCAATGTAAATCAAGCTCTTTCATAGGGATTAAGTGTTTTTATTTACTGATGATATAGAACAAGGGGTGATTTGTTGGATATGTTGTGTGACTGGCAGGGGTGTAGTTGTAGCTCAATCTTAAGTGGTTCATTGCCTGATATAGGCCACCGGCAGATCCCGTATCGTGTAAAAAGGTGAAAGCACCCCATGGAAAGTAACATAATTTTTGGGAGGATAATTTTAAAAATTATAAAAATCAGTTATACGGTTGTTCTCCCTCTGTATGTGGCACGTTTTTAAAATTGAATTATAATTGCCCAATTTCTTGTGAAATCTATCACAATAAAACTCGGTATCAAGATTTTGGCTTACTCCAGCGATTACAATATAATCGAAACGTATGTTACGAACGTTGAACTCTAAAACCCGCGGCTGAAGTGCACACACTTCCGTGTGTTCGAGCCTGATCAGCTGTTGTGATCGTTTCAACACTAAATCATGGCGTCATCTGTACCCCGAAAAAGGTCGGAGAAAGAAAGGGCATTATGTACTTAATTCTGATGTGGAGAGTAAAATAAAGCCATCTACAGAAAGGTGGAACAAACGACCACGAAAGAACGGCTGGATTTTGTGCGTTGAGCGGAATTCATTGGCCGGAGAATTGCACTGCATTGCATGGCGCATCGCCCAATTATCTGTTCGTGATTGTATTTGTACCGTATCGTGGCAATAGACTGCACGGTCATCAGAATAACGATTCGCCTATTGTTTGTGAATGCATTGCCTAATGCTTTGTGTCGTGGCATATATCATTTATTATATGGCACGGCCCCATGGCATTGGGTATGGCATTATTTCATGTTAAATCTAGCAAGTTAGCATCGTCAATCACTGTCAGACTGTATGTAGTCAACGGGTAGCCAAGTTAACGCATGCATGGCTTGGGGCGGCTTGGTTGGTACCTGGTCATGAAGTACTTCCGTATTTCAGGATAGATGCAGGATTGTGCTCTAATTGAATTTTCAATTTAGTAATGCTATTTGTTTTACTGTAGCCCCTGCAGCCGTAGCATTATCACATGGGCCGAAACTGACTTTGGAATATTATGTGGAGGACAAGGTTATCATAGGGGGTCACATTGATTGTTATATTTTTGCCCAATGAATTGACTGAGCTTTTTTTCTTTATTAAATGTGGGTGACCCATTGGACAACCTTTGTCCATCATTTCCATCAAAATTGAGATTTGTGGGTTATCAGAAGTATGAAAAGACAAGAAAAGTCAAACTCACAAACATATTTTTCTCAGTCATTAACCCAGTAAAATTTAATAGGGGATAAAGGTGGAAATATTCCGAACAAACGTCTCACTATTATGGTCGACCCATCATGGGTTGATTTTTCCATTCATATTACTATCTCCATGCACATAGAACGGTTATCCCCAAAACATCTTATTACAAAATTTAAAAATTTAAACAATTTGAACAATTTAAAAATTGTTGGGTAAGCAACAATGTGACTAAAATTAAAATTGTCCCATAGATGCATGTAATTAATGTGGTCGACCACATTGGAGACTTTTTTTCATAACTATATGGAATATTTTCTTGGACTTAAATTTACTTCAGTAATTAAAAAATATGAACTTGTTATGATCCCAAATAATAAGATAAAAATAGGGGGGTGTACTTGCCATCTGTCATGTCCCTTTCTCCACTGCAAGCCCCCAATGAATGACCTTTATATACCGTGTTGTCTATAGAGAAGGACCAAATGTGTGTTTCTTCTTAAATTACATCTCACCCAACCCTCATTACGGGCCCACCCACTCTGACCCACCCCACCCAACCCAAAGGTAATCAGAATCACCCCTCCTGAATTTATCCCCTCTTAAGTCATGGATAAGCTGCAGTAAGTATTCATTGATTAAAAGAAAATGGATGGGTCTGAACTAAATGTTATAGCTCTCTCCCACATAGAGTGTATTGAGTCCATCCCACATTGCACCAGTTTGTGACATTTCACCGAAACTAAGGTCATGTGATCCCACCAACGTCATAGTCATAAATGTCAAGTCATAAAACCCTTGACTCATTAGCCTGGCAAAAGTTACTTTTTATCCCGAATTACACTATTCCAATCCCATGAACATAGGCACATTGTTATGCATTATTGGATTTGTTTAAAATGCCATCTGGTGTCCCCTTCCGCAGCCATCTACAAGTTTCCTACCAGTTTTCGTATCTTTTAACATTTACAATAGCTTGCCATGTGCTGGTTGAAATTATGAGCACTATGTATAAAAGCTTACAATCCCCACCCCCTTCAACACATCGCACCCCGGATCCTACGCAAAGATACACACAAAACTAAAATATGCCTCTTCTAAATTATAACCACTCACTCTGCAGAAAATATTGACGTTTAAATCCCCATCTGAAAAATTTTCACCTCTAGGTTTGTGAGGATATTAAATCAGAAATATTTTCGTCAAGGATTTCGCTTTACGTGTTAAAAAACAATGGTTTGTCTTAAATTGGGATTTCCGGCCGCCCTCCCCTGCTGTTACTACGCTGGTGATCTGCGCCTCGGGCTCGCTTTAGGGATCATTTGTGAAGTGGTTGACAGACCAGTCTCAGGAAAAGCGTAGCTGTTGAAAATTGCATGCGAATTGGATGATTTTAGGTGAGCAGACGTTGACGCGGTTGGTTAGTTAGACAGCATTCCTGGAAAACGAACTGTAAAAGTGAGACACAAGTTGGAAATTCTTATTATTAAACATTACTCATTGATTACCACTGATTTTTCTACTGTGAGCTAATACATGGACTGGTGATAATTGTCCCCGCACGAACCGAGTTCGGAACGGGGACTATAAAATGAGCAGCGTCCGTTCGTAGGCCGGTTCGGTCCCGTCCGTCCGTCGTCAGTGCTACAAATTGTAACCATGTGTATACAAATTTTCTGGAGGTCCGTAAAGGGAGACAAAGTTTTAATTGGCTGGAAAGAAGCGGTGTGATGAGATTCTTCGACTTGATTAGATTTGTGGGGCATAAAAATTGGCTAATTAAGTATCTAATTGCATAATTTATGAACAGTTCCTGCAAGGCCTTTTTAGAAATTTTTCTGGAGTGCCGTAAGGATATAATGATGTAACTTGGTGGAATGAAGCAAGCTGAAGAGTTCTCGACCTGCTTAGATTTGGTGGGCGTAAATTTATTTCGGGCAAATTGAAGTATGCAAATGGCTAATTATATGCAAAAATCAGCGTAGTTTGCTATATTTTTGAAACGGTACAATCGGATACGCCTTCATCCTGCACGAAGCCGATCATGGGGGCACATCGTTTTGCTATTCGAAATGTGGTGTAAGGGGCGTAGGTATGGCAATGAGCTAATTAAATATGCGTATTGCTGTATCTCGCTGAAAGGGTACATTGGATAGGCAAAATTCCTTCGCATCATTAGACTAACTCGGTAGCTCTGCCATAAGGGAGGGGTGGGTGTTGGGGAGGGCTGTATGGGCTTATTGGGGGATGGTGGTTGGGGAGGGGGTGGGGTGTTGCTGGATGTTTGGGGAGGCAGTGGGGTGGTGTTATGGAGGGGTATTGTGTTGGGTGCAAGTTGTGGGGAGGGTGGTTGCAGGGTGTTGGGGAGGGCCATGGTATGTTATGCGGGGTGTTGGGATTTGTTTGAGGGTGTTGCGGGCTGTTTGGTGAGTGGTAGGGTCTTGTGGGGTGTTGGGGAGGGGAGTGGCGTGGTTGCAGGGTGTTGAGGAGGGTGAGACGTGTATGGGGTATTTGTGGGGGGTGGGTGTTGCGGGGTGTTGGGGTGTTAAGGGGGGTGGGGTGTTGCGTGTTGGAGGTGATGTAGAGTGTTTTGGGAGTTGTGGGGTGTTGTGGAGGGGGGTGGCGTTTTTGGTTGGGTGTTGGGGATGGTGCGGTGTTGCGGCATGTTGGGAGGGGGTGGAGTGTTGTAAGTTGTCTTTTAACTCATGTTAATGATCCGCGACAGAATTCGGCGGGGACATATTTTACGGCAATCGCGTAAATACGAGTTCGCCTTGCTTTGGATCACATGCCCTTGTTAAATGTCATACGGTGTTATCTCTTGTATGATCTAATTCTTTCTTCAGTTCAATCTCTGTAGTGTGGGCTTTTAACTGGAGACATGTTCATTGCAATCAATAAGTTTATTATTCGATATGTGGAGAATATTTTTTTTACAACAAAATCATCCAAAAACCTGTATAGATTTGCTAAAATATTTCTTTAAAATAAGTCTGTTTTGTTATTGAAATATTAATTATTAATGTAATCTTGGCCATTTCAAAAGTAAGAGTTTGTATGTTTTGATGTTAAAGAAATGTGTTTTTTAATGTTTGTCTTTGTAAAATGTTTGATTCATAAGTAACCATGGTGTCACATATGACGGCAGTTGTATTGGGGTGTCGTTATCTATTACCTTCAACCTAACCAATATGAATTCGAAGGGTTACTGCACTATATAGTGGTCAGGGAATGTGACATTTATCCGGGCCCGGGGCGGTGTGTTATTGTCCACTCAGGTGTAATTTGTTTCAGGCTTAGGGTTTTAGGTGTTTTTAATTCTGAGAGGATCTTGTCCAGGTGGTTAAGTCAGACTTAGGCATCTCCTGAGAGGCTATTGTGCAAAGTATTTTGCCTTATAATAGAACTTATATAGGCAGATCACTTTAAGGTGCATTTCGTGACTCCAGCACTTATTTACTGTTCACTAATATCCTTGAGGAAAACTATTCACAACTAATAATCCCGACCTTGCGTGTTTTTTCACTCTCGCGCTTTAGCGCAGCGAGGGTATTAGTCTGATGGACGACTCTCGATTTCTTATGTGTGACGACTATCATGGGTTTCATTTTGATCGTACTTCGATGAAATTTTGTATGGGTAGGGATGGATAGGGGACAAGTCTCCAAGAGCGATATCCGAAATCGGGTGTGTTTTGGCCGCTCGGAGCGGTTTTTGGGCTGTGGATCTTTTATAATTGAAGGGAAATTGGTAATATTCCCGTGAAGTTACGACGATGCGCCGTGCATTTAGATACAGTGGCGTACCATTGGAAGAAAGATGACAATCGAGAAATAACAAGAGGGAAAGAGAAGATGAAAAGGGACAAAACGAAAAGAAAAAGATGGAAAGGAGCAGCACATTGCCACCCAGCCCGGACCGCATGGTACCGAGCAGAATAACGTGTTTAAAAAGAAGAGGGTCACAAGATAAAAGACTGAAAGGGAAGGGTGTGGATGTTGCCCCGGCTGCCCCCCCTCCCACACCCGCTCTTCAGAATTTTTGAGCGACTGGAAAAAATAGGTTTCTACCCCCTGCGAGCGTAGCGATCGGAAAAATTGGCGTCTGAAAAATGGGGAAACTTCTTGAGTCTTGCCCCCCCCCCGGAGGCTCGGTCTGGTACGACGAACGCCCCCTGTTTAGATTACGCACTGGGCCGAGGTCTTGCATTTGGCAAAGAATTCTCTTTTTGTGTTCTTTCTCTGTTCTATTAGATATCGATCGAGTCACGCTCCATTGTGGGTATGCCTTATCATATGGAGGTGTTTGTAATCTCCGTCTATTCAAGGGTAGCACCGAAATCATAACGTCGACAGATGGTCCCCCCCCCCTCCATATTACTGCGGTCCCAGTATTTTCCCCACGTGTAGTCTGTGTCACAGAACTCCTAAGTTACTGCACTATGATGGGCTCGTCCGAACATAAACATTTTTTCCCCACGGTGCTACGGTACTATAGGCTAGCTAATTAGTCAAAAACACGTTTATGTTTTATAAATCATTATAACTGCGGCCTGATTTCTTTCCAATGTTGACTGAAACCTCTTCATTTTTTCCTTCTTGAGAAGTGAAGCCCCAAAATACAAATAACACCCAAAAAGAGAAATGGACTCCCTACCATGAACCCAGGCCACACCCTGTCGGCCATTACTCTCCTTCAGTTCCGTTTTGGCCGCAAAAAAGCCCACACGGACGCACGAAATAATATTTGTGGGGTATTGACGGAGTGGGAAGTCAACATTGGACAGGAAATCAGGCCTCAGTTATCTGATTTATAAAACATAACCGTGTTTTTTGGACTAAATCATTACACTGAGCTATTTCCTTTAAACCAATGTTGACTGAAACATATGCATTAACCTTCGTTTACATGAAGATTTTCAATCAACAACACCAGACTAGCTCTCCTACTAGTCGGAGGTGAAACATAATAGTCTCAGAGAGCGGGTCGAAAGGTGCCGCAGCCAAAGGTGTGGAACGAAAAACGCAGGCATGAAAACAATGGAATCTAGATTTGCCCAAAAGTCAGGGCACAGGAGAAACTCACCTAAAGGGTGGCATACACCAGGGTGAGTATTAGTACCTGAAACCTTTATATTGTGGTTAAATGACTGGCTAAAGTCTTTGAACCGAGCCAGATCAGAGATCCTAAGAATTGGTTTTAAACACGGTAGGCCAAACACACAATATTACAAAAAATCCTATTTTGTGTCGCCTTGCCCTAAGGCATGAAGACACATAGGGATCACTTTTGTCCACTGTTGTTTGATGTTGATGTCTGTAGTCTGTTGTGTTGTTGTTCTGTTTTTGAAAAGGGTTAACATTTAACTGTAATATCCTCATACTTTGATGGATTAACCAAACTTGGATCACCGGTGCCCATGGCAATCCCCCATTGTTTTGATGAGGTCAAAGGCCATGGCCCAGGTCCAGGTCATGTGAGGTCAAGTATAATAAAAATAGGCTGAAAATGTCAAATTGACCTCAATTTGAAAAAGTTGATTTCAATTGGAACCAAACTTGAAATCATAGGTGCAACAATGGCACCCTCATTTGTTGATGAGGTCCAAGTCCCATACCAAGGTCAAAGGTCACGTTGAGGTCAAGTTTAAAATGAAAATTAGAAATGGACCTAATTTTGAAAAGTTGAGTTCAATTGGGAACAAACTTGGGTGTGTATTTTACAGGCAAACCCTCATTTTGTTTATGAGGGCCAAAGTCACATTATCAAGGTCAAACGTTGTGGTAGGCCTATCATTCACTAACGCGACGGCAGGCGACAAAGCGGTCCGAGGACCGATGTATTTTTTTTGTGTGTTTTTCGAATTAATATTTTCTTATCCAAAACTGCTGAAGACCAACACACTGTAAGGTGTAAAAAGTTCTGATTAGAATACGGACAAGGACGTATATTGCTGTAGTCTATTATTTTGAAGCTTGGCGCCGCCATCGTCTGGCGGACATCGCATCTGGTTGGTAAACAGATCAAGATGCAACTTCTTGCAACTTCCCGGTTTTGTTTGGTTTTACAAACGTCGTCATGGCACAACAGCGTCGTCGTATTGACAGGCATATTTTTATGCATAGCGCAATGATTTGTACATAAATTCTACGAGCACCTTGTTGTAGGCCAACGATCGCGATGCATTACTAATGAGTGAAATGGTTCGTGATCATGATATTTCCCTCTGTAAAATCCATCATATTTATGGATGTGAATCAATGAAGACTGAAGATCATGTGAGTAGAGTAGTAATCATAATAAACCACCTGTCATTAATTTTTTTTTTTTTGGCACACAACCGGGTACCTGGTGGGAGATTTTAAGCCGGTACTCGGACCTCGCGGCGGGTACTCCCAGATTCCGCTTTCACAGCCTTTGTCTGGTGTACAAAATCTATGCATACATCTTGTGTGTGAATCATATGGAGGGAGGTGGGTTTGTTGGATAGTGGGAAGTGGGTGTTGAGGGGGGCCAGTTGGGGTTGGGGCGGGGTGGGGTGCACCAGGGAGGGGCGGGGTGGGGTACATCAAGGTATGGTGGGGTGACCCCATGTGACCTTCCTGACCTGTGTGACCTGTTGTGACGTCATGTGACCTTGTAACGCACCGTGACCCCATGTGACCTTGGTTGCCTCATGGGACCCATGGTTGACCTCAGACCATGGTTACCTCATGTGACCATGGTGACCTCATGTGACCCTGTGACTCATGGACCCTGGTGGACCCTCATGGACCCTGGTGACTCATGGGACCCTGGTGACCTCCTGTCACCTTTGGTCCCATTACAAGTCGGCATCGGGGAGGGTTGGGTGGGCTTCGTCGAGGAGGGGGTGGGGTGTGTCCGGGGAGGGACACGGTAGGGTGAATCGGAGGGGGCCCCTTTGTAATCCCATGTGACCTTTGTGGCTAATGTGCCGTGTGAACCCACATGACCTCATGTGACCTTGTGTTACCCTTGGTGTTACCTTGGTTCCTCATTTACCTTGGTGTCCTCCCCATGGACCTTGGTGACCTCATGTGAACCTTGGTGACCTCATGTCACCTTGGTGACCTCATGTCACCTTGGTGACCTCATTTCACCTTGTGACCTCATGTCACCTTGGTTACCTCATGTCACCTTGGGGCCCTCATTCACAAACCGGGACGACAGACAACACTAATGGTCCAACGACCATGATGATGTTGTGTAATTGACACAGCAATTTCACTGCATACTTCCTCCAATCAAGTTATTAGTACTGAAACAGATTATTAGTATATTTACGGTGTTGTAGGATGTACTTAATTGTCTTTTTTCTTTCATTCTCACACCAATTTTGAACCCCCACTCATATCTTTATACTTTGGGTTATTCTTGGTCTGTTCACATATGTTCAGAGACGTTTTTGATAACTTGTTGCTCCATTGCTTATAATAGTAGTACACTTCACTAGGCACTACCAGTTTTCACTGTGTGGGGGTCCGTTCCCGAAATTCAGTTGTCTCGTCTTGCCTGAGTGGACTATTTGTCCAATCACTGTGTACTGGCATAAGGTTTTATGTAGCATGCATCTGGGATTACACACAAGTTTGGGGGACGAACCCAGGTTACTATTAAATCAACAGTACCAAATGTACGTTAGGCTTTTTTTAACTTGTGTCAAAATAATAATCGGGATGAAATTCATTATTCTGCAGCCACCATACCGTTATCATTTTATTCCCTTTGAGGCTGCCAATTTCATAGGTAGGCACAATACTAAATTCTTTCCAAACAGGGCCGTCGCTAAGACATTTTGGGCAGGGGGTGTAAAGGAAGAAATGTTTTGGTGCAGTAATAGTCTTTGGAAGCACGGTTCGGGCCCACTTAAGGGCCGTTGAAATTGTCCTAAGTAGATTCTCTTACGACCTGCCGGTTCCAGGGGGCGGAGCCCCCGGGAAGCTCTTGGCTTCAAGCTATCAGGACCTCCAAATTACCACTGTATTGAGGGGTAAATAGTAACGCAATTCAAAGTAAAGACCCTAGTAAATACTTTTCTAAACTTTGCTCACTGAGACGGGCAGACTGGGCATTATACCATTCTAAGCGTTGTACTGCCAAAGAGTATTGCATATAGCGAGCGCCCATGTCTTTAATGGGTGGGATGCAGGAGAGAAGCTCTTGGATTTCAGCTATTCAGAACCATCAAGATTACCACTTTTTTTGAGGGGTAAATGGGAACCAATCAAAGAGAAAGACTGGTTTCTAACTTTGCTCACTGATACGGGCAGCATAAGCTTGTACCGCCAAAGGAGAACTATACACATTATAGCTAGCGCCAATGTCTTTAACGGATGCGGTGCATGAGCAGAGCCCCTGCCGGAGTCTAGGGGGCGGAGCCCCCGGAAGCTCTTGGATTTTAGCTATTAAGAAATGTATTTTTGAAGGGTTAAGTATAGTAATTAATTCAAATGACAGCCAGTAGACCTATAAGTTTATGGTGTTGGGGGCTAGGGAATCGATCCCTACCAATTTTTTTCTTGACCACTTCAGCTCCCCGACTGAAAATTCCCCTTATACTGGTAGACCAAACTTGGGGCATGGCCCATGGCTCCCCTCATGCTTTCTCAAATTTAGTTTACACATTTTGATCACAAGTACTGTTGGCATATTAACAATTCATGATTACCGTTGGTTAGGCTTGGAACAAAACTAATTGGCTTGAGGGGAAGCCAAATATTTCTGATATTTAGATTTATTTAAGTCCGGAGTTCAATCGCATGCGTTCTGATGTCGTTCTCCTTTTGTTCATTCTTACTTCCCCTTTCTCTCTTTCTTTTCTCTTCTCTTTCCCTCTTTCTTTTCTCTTTCTCTTTTCCTTCTGTGACAGACTCCTGAATATTATATTATTTTTCTGTATTATATTAAATCATGTTAAATTTAATCATATAAATTATGAGTGAGGAGAACTGGAAAATATGAAACTTGCAATGTGTTGTGCAATAAGCATGACTTATCTGATTGACCTAGTTCTAAATGGACTAGTGTATGAGAACTGATCCTGAAGAACATGTCAGAAGACGTCCGCAGTTATAGAGGACAATAGGAGCACAGTATCTCATCATCTTCATTCTAAGAATTCTTTGTTTACCTATAGGAAGCAAGATTGCACACCTGTTGATGAACAATAGACTTTGTGTAATTGCTATGTCAAAACATATCAGGTGCAGGATGTGGGAGATTGTGGACTTCCTTTAAACATGTTTCAGCGAACTGAAAAGATGACGCAATGTTCGTCTTGTCTCCGCGTGTTTGTTGAATCATGGGAAATTTGCTGTGGACAAATTCTGTTGCAAGTTATTTCTCTTTGCCAGTTGACAAGAGATTTCATCGAGTGTAGACCTCTCAAACAGAAGGTGGAGAACTTTCATAACATTTGATTTATAAAAATCAATGTTCTTTATTACAATTCTAGAAAGTTGCTAGAATTGTCAAAACTGCTCAAAATTTGGTACCTTTGGAAAAACAAAGGTTAACATTAAAATTCCAGCAGGACATTGCTTCTGTACCAGTGACATTCACCTTTAATGCACTGAGTACCTGTGGACTATTGTTACGCCAAGCTGCAGTCATACTTCCAGTAGTTCTTAAAGTCTACAAGTTTATAAATTAATCGGCCGGTCTAGACCAAAAGGACTTTTGCGATTTCGCGAAGCTAGTTGAACTGTACCAGCAAGAATTGTGTCGCCAAGATTTATGTGAACCTGATTCTACAAGACCCTGGTGCACACCCAACGAGAACATTGAACTGTATATTTTATGGGATGTGTGTGTTTAATTTGATTGTTAAGTAGGTAAGAAATATAGATAATAATTTTGTGCATTTGTTACTAATTGTGTACATTATGTGATTTAATTTATGTATTAAAATCATTACTTTGAATTTACATCTTGGTCAAGTCAATCTTCTTACAAATAGTCATTGTGAATTTTGTTTTATGAACCACGGGAGGTTACTTTTCTGACCTTGAGTACGTCTCGTAATAGTCATTGTGAATTTTGTTTTATGAACCACGGGAGGTTACTTTTCTGACCTTGAGTACGTCTCGTAACACTTCTCTCTCTTCCCTTTTTCTTTCTTCTCTTTTTGAGGATTTTGCTTTCAGTTCCTTTTTCATATTATTAAATGTTGGTATTTTTTCGAGTAATTTATGTTTATATATATTCCATTTTATCCACATAATTATGGTATTTAAAGCTTTGTTTTGGTATATTGGAAGACATCCAAAAATAATATTTTCTTTGTTGAGAACTAAAGACAAACGACAGTTTATTTGTAGGCTATCAGTGAAGTCTTTCCAAACTTTCACCACTTTATCACAGTTCAGAAATAAATGTTGTATCGTCTCTTCGGTTTCTTTACAAAAACTACATAAGTTATTTTCACGAATATTCATAATAAAGAGAGAAGAGTTTGTACCCAAAATTCTGTTTATAATACGATACTGGAACCATTTAATTTTTGTATCCGCTAATGTCTTGAAAGGGAGGACGTTAAAATCCAACCACTTTTCTGTCGGTATTTCAACGTTCATCTTTTGCTCCCATTTATTTTTTTTAGCAAGGTTATCTTCTACAAATTGGCGGTTAATTATGTCATATATTTTTTGGCAACCTTTTGTATCTTTCAATAACATATTAATATGGGAAGGCCGAAAAGGACATTGTAGATGGTGTGTGTTATCAGCTATCAATAGATAGGCTTATGCCATCGAGTAGAAGATTTTCTGTCAAGGGCAGCCACTAAAATATAAACTAGTCTTTTTTATCTTGTTCAATTCTCGTGAAAATCACAGTTATGCAAGTATTCAAATTGCTGGTGCTTTCTATGAAACAATTTTTTGAAAGTTAGAGTTCAAATTGGTTTTTTTGGGGTATTTTTTGTATTTTTGCATTGATTTCCAAGGTGACAATTAGTAGGCATTTTTTCATGCAGCATCACTTTTCCTAGCTGCTATGTTGTATAATGCTAGCCTTGGTAGATGCATTTGCAGCCTAATGTTTGACCTGGGTTGGTCAGTGTGCTGCCAATTACATGTTTGCTGGCTAGCTAGGGTCATGGACTTTTAGCAAGGACACATACCATGTCTGTTGGTATAACAAGCTCAATATCTCTGGTCAGACAGATGTACATATAGACAATTGCTTGACAGGAGTTTGTTGACAATGGATCTATAGATAAATATATTAACATTTGTACATTTAAAAAATGGTTTCTATTTCTTCAAAATGTAAACTTGTGTATTTCCCATAATAAGCCCAGTGCATGCACCCATCAATAGAATTTCTGCTCATTTATTCTGGTCAGTCAGATAGAAAATCTTCCACCCCTATAAAACTCAGAATATTTCTTTCTCAATTTAAAATAAATGTCTGGAATTTCTTGGATCCACAAACCTTTCCTGTGTGTGTATGTGTGTCCATGTCTGTATCCCAGTCTGTGCCTCTCTATCTGGCTGTTGCATGTGGGTGGGTGGGTGGGTGGATGGGTGGATGGATGGATGGAGGGATGGAGGAATGGATGGATGGATGGAGGGATGGATGGATGGAATTTGTTTCTCCCCTGCCCAAACTCTTGAGCCAATTTCAACCAAATTAGGTCAGAAGAACCCTTGGTCCAAGCTTGGTTCATATAGGGTGTTCACAGATTGGGCCAATTAAGGGGCAATCTTCGAAAATCTATGAATTTGTTTTTTCAGTCGCAGATAAATTGCTGTAATCACCAATCTTTGTCAGAAGATCCACTGGCCCAAACCCCATATGGGGGGTTTAACAGATTGGATTAAAAGGTCACATGTATTGAAACCAAATTCAGTTGAAAGAATCACTCAACTGCTGACACGTGACCCATATGGGGGTGTTAACAGATTGGTTCAAAGCTCTGTGCTGATTAAAGGGGCATTTGTCATGTAGGGTAAAGTTAATATAATTTTGTTCTCTTTCCTGCCTAAACAATTTTGAGCAATTGCAGCCTACTTGGTCATAAACCATGTGATAACAATATTACACGTGGGGCATAATGTACATACAAATGTGAGTGTTTGACAAATAAAACACTCCGAAACCGGAAACATACTTTTGAAAAAAAGGCAATGATTCTGCAGTGTGATAAAAATAGGTTGTAAACAAAAGACACTGCTGTAAAAGACAAGAAAAAAAGAAAGAAATACCACTCCTAAATCCTATCTCAAGCCAAAAGAAAAATAATGAACACCTTTGGCCAAGTAAAATTTGACATTTTTAAACATCTCGTTTGCTCGCCACTAGCACTATTTGAGATTTCAGGCCTTCAGGAACCATCTGCTGCTATTATACTTTATTTCCAAAACACAAGATTTTTTGTAAATAACAAACTAATGTATGTATATCAGCTCACTTGTGAGAAAGGAGATTGAATTTTTTTTGCTGACTTGATTTTCTCAAATCTCAACAACAAAAAAATCTTTTTAAAAAATCACGTCTTTTCTCTAGGATGTAGAGTGTGGTGTAATTTACTCCTAAATATTAATTGAATGTCATCAAATTTAAAGGTGCATTTAGTGATACTAATTATTCATGATTTCTGGTTGCTAGAAATCCCTAACTAGACCCCAATTTCAGTTGGTTCTGTCAGTTTTTTTTTTTTTTTTTTGTTGCGGGAGCAAATGTATTTGGCTATAATATCTGCCTATCACTTTAGTCGAAAAAAACAACCATTAGATGATTTTGAAATTGTATAGCATATAACCACCATGCATGCAAGGCAAACGATTATAATACTAAGTTAAAACATCATTTAATTTAGAGGCTGAGGATCCGAAAATGTCCCTTTTTTTTAAGATTTTTTTTTTTTATATCCATTCTTTTCAGTGTCCTTTAGTTTTTGATCTATCCAGAGGATAACTACACACAAAAGTCCGCGATATTTACGCTATCACTAAAAGTACTTGGACAGTCAGGCCAAGGTTGAAGCCGCTTCAAAAGGCTTGTTTGGCCGTAGAACACCTTGATGGTGTGGGAAGGGTGACATATTTACCTCCTCTTAATCTGACTTGAATATCAAACAATGCACTTTAATAGGCCTGCCTTTTAGTATTACGAAAAGATCTCCATACAAAGAAATATTATTTTTATTTAGGGCGTACCTTGCCATGGCTATTTCCTGCCCCTTTTTCTCTGTATTCCAAGATTACCTTGAGTCCGGTGTCCTGATTCTATTACCTTATTTTCACGTCTCAATAACCTAGCTTGAACTGCCAGCTCTCCTCTCTCTCTCTTCATCTCTGCTGGGAAATCTGTGTACACTATCACGGCTTTTCTATCACGAATGAAACCGCGATTCCTGGCTGCCTCGAGAATCCCTGTCTTTCATACACCCGAAGCGTACAATTATTGGGTCTGGTTTAGGTTCTTGATCCCGCTGATCCCGCTCTGGCGTAACCAGGGGGGGGGGGGCAGGGGGGCAGCTGCCCCCCTGTGGGGAATCTTGCCCCCCTGAAAAATTAGTGATTTACATAGGCCAAGCTAGTTAGCCACAAATCTTAAAGGTCACAACAAGGTCATCAGGGTCATTCAAGGTCAAAGGAGGGCAAATGGGGTAAACTTTAGTATCCAGGCGAAACTTGGTGGGTGGGGCGATTGTTGATGACGAAAATTTTATAGCTCATGACAAGGACATCAGTGGTCGTTCAAGGTCAAATGAACCGCAAAACCGAGGGTCATTCAATCCAGGTGATTGCAAAACACAGGTGATAGCCAAATCCAAGGACCGCCTAGTAAAATACTAAAAAAGAAACCACCAGTCCAGAACTCTTATGGTATGCACAGAAGGCCCTCTTATGGCCCATATGCCCTTTTGACCTCCAATGACCTTACTTGACCTTTGACCCCAACATATCAAAACATTCTTCCAAGTTAAGTTGTATAGCCACCAAACTTGCTCAAGATAACCACTGGCCAAGACCCATGGGCTATATGTCAATTGACCTGTAATGACCCTACATGACCTAACCCACAACTATGCATTCCCTAACCATCCCAATTGATGGTTACTGCATCATTGATGCACTCGTTCTTGATTTTAGCTCTGCTTTTGATAAAGTGGACCACAATATCTTACTTAAGAAACTTCATGATTGTGGTATTCGAGGATCTCTTCTTTACTGGATTCAGAATTTTCTCAGGGAAAGGCAGCAGAGGGTGATTTACAAAGGTGAATTCTCAGATTGGACAAGTGTCACTTCTGGAGTTCCACAAGGGTCAGTGCCGGGTCCTGTTCTCTTCCTTTTATTCGTTTCGGATATCAACATTGGTCTTCTTCTCCAATATTTCAATTTGCTGACGATCATACATTGGTGAGACCTATTTGGAATCTCGATGATCGGTCAGATCTTCAAAATGATCTTGATAAACTGTACTCTTGGACAGTCCAGAACAAGCTTCCACTTAATGCCTCTAAATGTGCTGTTATGCATTTCTCTAGATCTAAGATGTGTGCCAAATTAGATTACTCTTTGGGTGGTGAAACGCTACAGTCCGTTGATGATTTTAAACTGCTTGGCATTACGTTCATTTTCAATTTTCATTTTCTTCACATATTGATTCCACGTGCAATAAAATCTCATATCTTGTTGGTTTTGTCATCAGATGTACTAAGAATATGCACTTCTCTGCTTTATTGCACTTACACAAAGCTCTTGTCCTTCCTCATCTTGCCGATATTTCAATCCGTTTTGATGCTAAAAATGTGATTTTGTAAGCCCATAGAGTACTGTGATACCAAAATGTTCACCACTTCCGGTAAAATCTGGAGCTTCTGGGGACGAGGCTATTAGTGACCGGGCAATGTACCTTAACATATTTTGGATCGTTTTTCTATCCGACTTAATTATGATCGATCATGTGGATCATATCGGAGAATCGTGATTACATAATGGTTGTGATTGACTCAAACCCTAGTTGTATTTTAGATCATTTTTCAAACCGACCTACATATGATCACAATGAACGGTCATATCTGAGATTAGTGAGAGTCATTGCAGAACGTGCATGGTTGTGTCTCAAACACTGGCCTTCTTTTAGATTAGATTACAATTGATATCTGTATAAACTCATACAGTAAAAACACGCTATAATACAAAGTCTCATATTATGGGGTTGGTACATTTTGTGAGGGCGAGGTGGCCGAGCGGTCTAAGGCGCAAGCCGAGCGGTCTAAGGCGCTGAACCGTCGGCAGAGTATAAGATCGATCGAGCGGCCCTGGTTCGAGCCCCGCAAGAGTCGGGTTTTCTTGGTCATACTCAAATAGTCTTGAGTCTTAAATACCAAATGCACAGGCTCAACTCACTAGAACAGCTGCGGTTGCAGAACAACTAGGCCTTACCATCAGTGTATCAAAGACTGAATATATGACCATCAACTGCAACGCCCAAACACCTCTGGAGGTTTACAACCAGCCGATAAAACATGTGACCAACTTTAAGTATCTTGGATCCATGATGGCCACCAGCACCAGTGACTTAACTAGGCGAAAAGCTCTTGCATGGACTGCCTTCTGGAAGCTTTAAAAGATCTGGAAAAGCTCATCCATCTCAATTGCCACCAAAGTTAAGATTTTTAACTCCTCCTGTGTGACTGTACTCCTGTATGGATGTGATTCATGGATACTATCTGCTGACATGGAGAACAAGATAAATGCATTTGCAACATCATGCTACAGAATAATGCTGAACATCAAACGTCTTGACTGTGTAAGTAATGCACAAATCAATCTTATGACCAACACCCAGCCTCTCATCAACACTGTAAGGCAAGATCAACTACGGTTCCTTGGCCACATTCTCCAAATGCCAGAAGATGAGCCATGTAGGCGATATCTCTCGTCGAACACAGACATGCAGAGGATACCTGACGTCAGAGGAAAAGCTATTTATCCTACATCCAGAACCTTCTAGGGGACGTTGACCATCATTTACAGCCAGTAACTCACTTGCATTGGCAATATGCGCGTGCTTGGAGAAACCTTGTAGTCGCCTGCTCCTCAGCGAATGATGATGATGATGATGACTCAATAGTTCCTATCAGTTCGGAAACTTGCATAATTGCACAGCAGTGATTATTAATGGAATTATCCTACCTCGCTCCCACCCATTGACTAGAATGCGCACGTGTATGCAGCTGTGCCCGGCGCCTCATGTTTCGGAGAGTCCTGTAAGGCTGTTGGGTCCCGTGGTATAGGGGAGTCATTGTTCTGAATACGTAACAAGTTTCAGACTTATCGAAAAGAGTAAGAGGACCATCCCGGGTCTGTACCTGCACTCAATCACTCTAGGTACCAGGGTTCCCTTCCAGTGTCCGATTTAGGAATTAAAGTTACATACACAATTAGAACTTATTCCTTTTCTTGAAAATAGGCTGAATTGCAACAAAATTACATGCCAGACAAAATTTACATGCACCGGGCAAAGTTACAATGCATTTGTGCATGTAAAACCCCCCTAAATCGAATCCCTTCCAACCCGCCTAGGCCAGCGTGAAAGGGTAGGCCGAATCCAGCATGGAAACATGTTGAGGCTTTCGTCGAACAGTGGACAGACAAAAGGCCTGATGATGATGACCTTTTTGTGACCCCAATTTGCCTGACCCGACTCATAAGAATTCAGAGGCCTTTAACGGAATAAAGCAGGCGGTGAAGGTCTAAGCTCACAGCAATTGGTCAACACCCAACAACAACCACTAACCACTTCTACTGACAGTCCAACACAATTTTGTTTAAGCACAAACGCACCTTATCAACTGCTAAAGATAGCGTGTTACTCTTCAATCAGCTATTAAAAAATCCACGCGAGTACGATCGGCACATGCTTGCTCGTGCATTATTGTAAGCAATCTGATACTACTTGGAAATATGGTATTTTGAAGATTTGCATAATATTAGGACTAAGATGTAAAATGCCTTGTGTTATTAAGAATTTTTTGACAGAAGATTCGTGTTTTAGGGTTCGTTTGGGACAGTCTTATCAGAAATTCTTAATCAAGAGATGTGGTGTTCCACAGGGTCGTATTCTCTCTGTTACCTTCCTCTATTTCTTTTGAATTAATAGTATTTCCAAAGTGTCAATGCAGGAATGGAGAGGTCATTGTTTTTGTAGATGAAATTTCTCTATTTCCTATTCTTTCATCCAAATATGTTCCTATAGAAGACATCAAAATTGCCCTGAATAAGATTCACCACAGTAGTGGGGGGGCTGATGACAATGGTTTCCGTTTCTCTAAAACTAAAAACTGTTTGTATGCATTTTTGCAACAAAAGACGCCCTTCACCTTGACCCAGAATTAAAATTGAATGGTTCTCTATTCCAGTCCGTTCATCACATACTAAATTCTTGGGCTTAATATTTGAGACATTAAAATTGAACTTCCAGCTCATATTGACTGTTTGCGGAAGAGATGTCAAATAGGTCTGAATCTTTTAAAGTAGTTTCTGAAGATGGACTGGGTGCAGATCGCTCCGTTTTGCTTCGCCGTTATAGATCACTTGTGAGATCAAATTTGGATTTATGGTTTTGCATTGTTTATAGTTTTGCTCGTAAGTCAATTTGAAAAAGCTTGAACCTTTCAATATAGGTCTTCGACTATGCTTGAGTGCTTTTCGTACTTCTCCTATGCAAAGCTTATATGTCGAAGCTAATGAACCTCCATTCCCTCTACGCTGTGAAAATTGCTCTTCAATATCTCTATAAAACTTACAAGTACTGTGTCTGATATCCCGAAACCCATGAGAGCACCTTTTCGCCTAAATTTTTCCAACTTCTAAGACTAGTAAACCTAATGCCATTCCATCTTTTGGAATCCGTATAAAAGAGGGATTTTCACAGTATGTCCTAATGCTGATAACATTGCTTTCATTTGATTTTTCTATTAGTCCTCCTTGACAAATGTTTGAACTTGATATTGACGTAACTTTAAATGTCAATATAAGATGGTCTACCTGATGATCTTGTTTTTTCAAGCTAACTTTGATGATCTTAGGCATTAATATCAATCACATCGAGCTATTTATCCAGATGGGTCTAAGGTTTTGAAAAGGAAAGCCTGTGCTGCCGCTGTTTTAAGTCCCTGGCGGCGGGTGATCATCGTCCAGTTAGGTTACTTTAAATGCTCTATTTTTCATTGCGGAATTGGGATGCACTTAAGTGGCCTAGAATAGGTGAAAATTCAAATGAGAGGCATTTCATTATATTTACTGATTCACTGATTCACTATCTTATGGCTTTGAAAGGCATAGAATGTCGGCATCCCTATATTGCTGAGTAGTTGGAAGTATTCTTCATTTGTCTCACTTGAAAATCCGTTGTTTTAGCTGATTCCGAGTCACATTTGGTATTCAAGGCAATGAAAAAGGTTGGATGTATTGGCGAAAGAACCCTTAATATGAATATAACAAACATTGGAGATTCCCTTTACAATTTTCAGGCGTCAGTTAATAGCTATATCAGAATAGGGGTGGGCAAATTGCTGTTGGATTCATTTCCTACTAAGAAATGCATGCCTTTTCAACCAACTGTTGGAGCTGTTGGTACGTTCAGGTTTGATTGGACGAAGTGACGAGATTGTATTAGCACGATGTAAAAATTGGTCATAGCTTATATGACCCATATCATTTACTTAGCGGTGAGCCAGTCCCTCGGTGTCTTCCTTGTGGATGTGCTCTTTCTGTGAAACATGTATTCTTGAGTGCGTTAATTATGCGCTTATTCGTACAAAATATTATAGGTCCCAGATTTGAAAACCTTATTTTCAAGATATTAAAAAGCCTCCTTCAGGTTTTAAAAATTTCCTGAGGACGGCCGATTTGTATAAATATTTATAACTTTTTAAAAAAAGGTTTTGCGATGGTATTTATTGTGAGGTAAGTGTTTAAGGTTGAATGTTTTTCAAACGTAATATACTATAAAACTAATGACACGATATAACACCATGGTGGTTGAGTTGTCGTTTTAAATTTTAATACTCACTCACTCACTCAATCATCTATTAAAATTCCACGCGAGTTACGATCAGTCACATGCTTGCCTCGTGCCATTGATGACATCTATTTCAGTTCTAATTTATCTTTGACTTTTCTGATTTTGAGCATTCACAAAATTACTGTAGAATGGTGCCAATTTGGACTTTTAAGATCAGTTTCAATTGATTTAGATAACGTTTTACAGCAATTTATAATTTTTAGAAGATTGAGGCATGTAACAAATGTATCTGTTGACCATCAAACTATTGCCAGTAGGCCTATTGGGAGATTGATGTGTCATAATTGGGCAGTGTCTAGTTGAAAGTGAACAATATTTGATGATATCATATTTGGCAGGACATAGCTGGTGTCCAGAATTGGCAGTGACGTTGCTGATGGTGTCATAAGTGGAAGTAACATAGCTGATGTGTCATAATTGGCAGTGGCATAATCACCATCACCCAACCATGTCACGTAAAATCTCACTTACGCCAGATCATGGAGGTATAGTCAGGAGGAAATTGTGGGTCACAGGGTGGAAATGGAGTACAGACTTTTTTCGATTGAATCGATTTTTGTCAATGATCACCTAAGCTATAATTTCTGGAGTGTGTGCAAAATTTCGTGCATTGGCCATTTTCTATCTAGAAATCCAATATGGCCGCTATCACTCTCAAATTCAATCAATTGCCATAATTTTAATGCACTAGATCCAGGTTTTAAAAGCAGAGGAATCTTTTGGACCCGGTTATTGACGCTGATTTGATCACAACTTACCATCAAATCCCTATGGCTACCCCTAAATCGCAATTTGCCCTGAAATCATTCAAGTGAACCATACTCATCAGTATTTTGTGATAGAGGCATAAGTCTTCTGTCTGCGCTCTTTAACCCGTAGGAACTCATTATTCTGACATTTCAAGTGTGTTACAAGCTTACCATCAAGATGGAGCCATATGGCTGCCATTTTAAGATCTTTAAAACCTACGACTTGTCATATAGTCTAAATATTCTGGCCGTCATTTTGAATGTTAAGTATGTGTCAAAACAAATCATACACAAATCTGAGCTATTAATGTCTAAAGACATACATCTCATACTTTAATTAAAATAAACTTTAATATCATTTGGGTGTTTTAAAAACTAAAACAATACAGATCTATCGTAATTTATTACGTTTTAAGAGGTAAAAAAGCAGCCACATTGGGCCCCCATCTTAAACATTTTTGCATGTTAAAGAAAAAGAAATTCCAGATAAGAAAGTCCCAATGGTCAATACTTATCCCATACCTTAATTTACACCTTATAATAATAAGTAGTTGATGTAACTAATATAATACACATATATGTAGGTTTTACTATTTTAAATTAAAAAAGGCGGCTGTATTGGCTGCCAAGATCTTGAATTTGAAAATGTTCCTTACAGAGAAATGCCAAATAGGGGTTTCTAGTGATCAAATAAATACATGTATCCCATAAGTGTAAAGCCCATAACGCATGCATATAGACCATGGATTAACCTCTAAACTGCAAATCGTGTGCAGAACACTGAAAAAACCCCGTGTCCGGATGCGTTGGAAATGCATTCTAGAGGTGTTAAAGTAAACTTTGCAGAGTGTGATCAATCGTAAAACCGATTTTGAACACCTGCATAACTATTTTAGGTGTTTCAGCAATGTTTCAAGCAAGTAGCGTAAATGGTATATGGCGGTGTTAAGAATCATTTAATGATTCCGCGAGCATATTTTTTTTGACTTTTGAGCAGCCATATTTGATTTTATACTGTGCAATGTATGATCACTTACATTTACCACACTTTCTCTCGCTTAAAACACCGGAGGAACCGAGCCAAAATATTTGTCTCTATATCTGAAATACTAAGGGATTATTTTGTGATTTTGGGACATGGGTGGCCACCATATTGGATTTTTAAAAATGGCACGTAACAGAAGTTTGCCCCCCCTCCAAAAACTATTGCTTAGGTTCCTATGAACTAAACTTCTACATATGAAAAGTCTGTACTTACTCCATTTCCCATCCATCAGGCTGGTGCCTAACTTCCTACTGACTAGTAAGGAGAGAAGGAGAAAGCTCTTCTTCCCAAAACCTCTTTGACCGATGATCATCGCCGCCTCGTAAAACAGGTCGTAAACTATTGTATTGGAACATCAACACGAATCGATATTGATGCTGATAGCAATGTGCATCAACATTGCATCGATGTACATAGTTAAGCAAGTAGAAACATAGATTGTAGAATCTATGCATTTCTATCTTTATAAAACATGAAACTGGGCATAAATGTTTACAATTAAATACTGGTATTGGATTATTTTTAGACATGGAAACCACGTCACCCCGTCAATCATCTTCAGGTAAAACAAGAGCATTTCGATCATTTGTGGTCATTTATTAGAAAGCGAGAGTAGCATGTGTTATCCTAAGATGATTACCTGATTTAGTTTTAACATCGTAATCTTTTTTCGGCTATTTAAAAAACTTGAATTTTTGTAAGTCGCCGTCTTTTTCTTAAAGTAATATTTGGAGACAAAATCTAAGTGGAATTGGGAAGAAAGCCGTTCTAAACTGGCACACAGACTTCACAGTGTCGAAGTTGCCCGTTTTTGCAATTTTGTCCCACAGTTGGCCACATTTTGGTGAATACATGAGACCCTTGGCGATATCCGATTTTTCACTTCAGAGCAAAATACTGTTTTAAAGCATCCTGATCCGTGTACCAGTATTGTGTAAAATGGACGGCCCATCGCAATATTACCAGACACAGCATTGTATGTACATCGAGGCATGTGATGCACTGCATTCACATTAACATTGATCTCGTATTACGTTGTTATTTGCAATGTTGGGCCTACTCAAAATCTCTTTCATAGTATTCATGTTTGAGGAACTTATACAATGAGATAAATTCAGTTATCATGGAGCATATATCAATCCGATTGTTCCATTTTGTGGCTTTTGGGTGATTAAAATGTGCTATGACTTGTAGGCAGTTTTCAAACAAATTTCCTGTAAAGAGGTATCCCAGTGAGCTATGTCCCGGTATCGCTTCATGAAATGGTCATGGTTATGTTAATGTATTAGCTTAAAGAGATAAGAGAACATTTCCATCAAAATATTGCCCTCCCCATTTTTTTTAATAAGTTCACCATATATTGAATCACACCTGGAGGGACAATAAGCCGAAAAGCCATCTTCCATGTAATATATGGACTTTGGTGTATTTTCTGGGTTGTGCATGATCGAAATATCCATATGCTTGTTTTATGGGGCCTATCAGGACAGATGGTAAGTTTAGTGTTTTGTTTTTGCTGTTTTTTGTTCAATAAACCTACAATGTCCTCGGTGATATTCTACAACCAAGCGCAAATTTTAATACAAATTTGTATCCTCCATGAAAATCTCGTTCCCTTTAATGAAGAAGAACCGTCTTGATTAATGTTTCGAAATTATGTCACAAATAGATCCATGAGAAGGTTATGTGTGTTCGAGTTATGCAACCTTATTCTACATGTTTTATGTATTTGAGACCTCAATTGACCTTTGTGACCTCTAGGTGATCATTGACCTTGACCTTGCATGGTGGTTCCATATCCAAATTTTTTTCCAAATTTAATTCTCTACTCTCTACTCTGCGCCAAATTTGATCTTTTATATAACACAATGCACATTTTTTTGTCCATTATCTGCTTACTAACATTACAATTCTGTGGTACATATGGACCAACTTTGATAACAAAATTGAGAAAACGGGCAACTCCGGGCACTGTCAGGTTGTGTCATTGTTTTAGATTACGGCATTTTTCTCCAATTTCAATTACATTTTCGTCTCCAAATATCATACTTTAAGAACGGCTTTCAAAACATCCCAGTTTTCAAAAACTAACATCAATGTAACTCAGCTTAGGACGAATTTTTTGGCCTGAAATACTCAGAATTTCTGCTGTAATCGCCCTCAATCTTCTTGTTTTCGTCTCCACATGTAAACAACTACTAGCGCATCGGGGATATACCTTTCTGCGCACAGGTCATATCTTGTTCAACTGAGCGGTGCCCAGCTTCTGTCGCGATGCTCATGAACATTACGAGGACTCTACTCTCACTGGCGAGAAGCGGCCTTTGTTGGTCTAATGCTTTTTACAATGAGTTGCCAATTGATATAATTGGGATATCGCCGTTGCGTAATGGCAATTAGGAAGAGCTTTCTCCTCTCTCCTACCTCCCTGGCCAGATCTAGTGTATATACGTACTGAATAAGTTGCATTATTGATATTGTCAACTTACGCCATAGATGCCTTTCAAGGATTGCTCAATACAAGTGTCACCACCACCATAGCCATGTCATACACAATTACACGCCAACTCGTCACAGGCACCATTTGTTCACTAACAACTGCTAAATTCACTTTTTGTGTTTTGGACCATAATTGTCACTATAAATATGTCAAAATGCCACCACTCACAGTAACCAATGACTGACTTTTTGTTAAATTTTTGACACTCTATTTCTGTACTTGGTGTTCCAGGGAATTAAGTTCAACCAAACAACCATATGGCTGCCATAAAAGACCCCAGCATCAAAGTTTACCTTTGATCTTTTTTGGATTCCTGACCTTGTGAAACAATGCATGGGTTAGACCCCCGAATCATGCTTCTACCCCTCTCAAAAGGCAGAGGTCTGTAATAGAATCTATTCTGGCTCCATTTTTTAATTCAAAATGGCTGCCCGCAACTGATGGTCATCTTGTTATCATGGTGTCATGAATTCCTTGACCCACAACTGGTGTAGACAGCAGAATTTTGCCTCTACAAGCAGTTGGCCATTCCCCCTGTTTACGTAGCAAAATGCTAACCCTTTTGAAGTAACTGCTAACAACATTTTTGGTCTTGTATAGCAATTTTTTTACAACTGTCCAATATATAAAGCTCCCATTTTTGATAAAATCATCAAAACGAGCTTACAAAAGTTTGAAGGAATTTGCACCGTCTACAGTCTCAGGGACCCAGGCAAAATAGGTTAATGGTCGGTTTGGCATTTGAATTCAAGATGCTGCTGCCACTGAATGGCCCAACATTGTTATGAATGGTCTCATTGAATTCATTGACCACAAAACAAGGGTGTAACATCAGAAATTTTTGGCTTCTAAACGATTCTCAGGGACCATGATATATGCAAAATTTATTTACGTTGGCTGCCATTTTGAAAATGGCGGGAAACTGGAGTCTAATCCATCGATATTAAATTTAGATAACAGAGATTGTCGTACGTACGCCCGCGTTGAAGATTAGGTGGCCACCGTAACCAAGGGGGTGAAACGCATTCAAAACCCGTCGTTTGGCTGGGCGCGATGACATTTTTGAATATTGCACGGAATAATAATTATCAGTTTGGGTGCTTGATACACACATAATGTCCCTTCGATACAAACAATCCGCCAATATCAAGTTGTTGGATGTTGGGTGCTATTGGGTGGTTAAATTTATTTATGCAATTCGCAAGAATTGAGTTCCGGTGTGAAAGCAGATAATCCGGTGGGAGCCATAGTCCGGGGCTCCATAGACATAACGGAATACGCCGTGAAACTAATGTTGCGTAAAGAGTCCACTGAATCGCATTGCCCTATTGTCACCATTGTTCCCCCGGACTATTAGTACGCCGGACAATGGTTACTTCTACATCGGGATTGAGTGTACTGACCCCGTCACAACCTGTGGCCAATGTATTTGTGTGATGTGCTGGTTGTAGCGGGTTGGAAGACTACAACGAGGTAATATTTTTTCACTCATCGTTATAGTAGCTACGACATGTATTTAAAATGTGCTTGTTCCGATTTATGTGTATTGTGTTCTCTACTGATATGAGAGTCTGGCACTTGCAGACATCCACCCCGTCAAGTGCCGTGGGAAACGTCTTTGCGGTTTTGATAGTAGATACGCAGTATGCCATGTTTCAAACCCTATTCATACTGTGCTAATTACAAAAGTTGGGTTAGCCACTAAAATGGCGGTTTTTTGTTATATCTTGAGAATGAATTGAATTTGAGGGCTCAATTTCAGGACGTCAATAAGAAAAATACGGCCTTTCATCTTATATCAAAATCGATACTACTATCCGGGTAATGGGGTCCCAAGCACGATCGGAACACCACCTTTAACGGGGTAGGACCACACATTTCATATTTAGGGACCGCATCCCCCACCATTAGACTTCAGTGGGGGGGGGGTTGGAAGTTTGGGTGCGAAGTTTTTTTTTTCGTGGTCTTTTGGCAGGCAGGTTTTTTTTTTTTCTTCAAGTCATAGGCTGGGAATTTTTTTTTGGCCTATACTTGAGGATGTGTTTTTTATAAGCTGCGGGTATTTTTTTTTTAAATGGAAAGCGGGGAAGGTTTTTTGTTTGCTCATATGGTGGGGTGGTTTTTTTATTAATTCCGTCATTGAGGACCTTTCAATACCTCAATAGAATAATAAGAACGACCATAAACATCGTTACAGAGGATGTCATAAAATGTATTAACACGTTCTTTGCTTCTAATTTACTACTTTCGTTTCAGGTGTTATTAAAGAGTAAAAGAAAAGTCAATTACCGATGAAAGGTTAGTTGGCCCTATCCCCGCAAACAACACATGTCCTACCCCATGGCCACACAACGAATGCAAATGACTCATGTCTATGATTTAAATAAACCGCCCAATGAATACATCTTCACCTTAACGCGCATTGCATTATGTAGAAAAAAGAGTATCGTGAGCACAATGTCCAGGTACCTATTAGACACCTGGCCACCTCTACACATACATGGAAAGAGTTCCATATGTACCCCCCATCATATATATTTACATGATAGAAAATTTCATTTTAATATTGGCCTGTTCATCAAAAACGGAAGAAACAGATAAATAATTAAATTTTATGTTGGCTGTAAATATATGGGGGGGGGGGGGTACATATGGAAACTCTGCCATACGTTAATTTGTGTATCACTACCGATTATTGTATATGCAAAGCGGCACCCACACAGTATGTGGAAGATGCGAAGGCAGCCATTGCATTTCTATTGTTGGTACTCTATGTTTTCTTGTGTTGCAAACATGCGAGACGGTGAATTTCTAAAGATACGTAACGTTTTGCCTCTCTAGCTATATAGAACCTCTTTGACCGTAACCGTGTTTTGAAAATTATAAATTCTAGCGGAGCCCGCGCTTCGCGCGTGCTCCCGCTAGTTTTGATTGAGTGAACGATCACTGAAACTGAAGGATCAGCTGGAGAAGTGACACACTATGGCGAGACCACCGCAACCAAACCCGTAACCCTGGGACCTTTAAAATTTGTAGTTTAACACTTTTAGTAACTCAAATTCCCATACCTATCATATCATATAGCTCAAGTAGTTACCGATTCTAAGGAAACGTCAAATGAATATTTAATCCCGTATACTTTCCGTAGGCTATATTTATATTTTTCTCGTATTTTTTAAATAATAAAACTTCAATATTTAACCCCTAAGTTTCCGTGTCCTTTTTTTTCAAAGTACTCCCGTGGGGTAGGCCTTAGTTCCCGTATTTTCCACATATTTTCTCATAACGCCCAAACTACCTATATCCGTAATGCCCCCCCCCCCCGTCACAACAACCCGTAATCGTATTTTCTATTCCTCGTAAGTTTGCCATCTAATCCTCTACTGTATCCTGTGGCCTATATAGTTACTATTTTCTAAAGTAAAACGTCAATATTTCATATCTGAATATCCGTATATTTTATTTTTTCTTATCAAAAACTCTTGGCGTTTAACCAGGAGTATCCAACATACGACAATCAAAGCGGAAAACAACATGACGTGTTTCTGGACCCATTTTGCTTTCCCTTCGCTTTCGCTTTCTTTCCTCACACTATTTGCACTATTATTATAAGGAGTCTGTTATTCGTATCCGTCATTTAGCGTCTTACGGTTAATCGTCCGTTGCCACGCCGTAACCACCCGTCGCAAACGCACAGCATACGCGCAGCTTAGTTACGCGTCAAACAAATGTAATTTATCATAGCAATCGAGCACTTTTTTTTTTCGTGATTTTCAGCCATTTCTGAAAGGATTTCGTTCAAATATAGGGGTTTACCCGTCCGGTATTCTCACGGCACCTTTCAAGTGAATTGGCGCAATATGGATCGAAGCTGCCGGAGCCTTATACGAACATACACACATACATACAACCATACAACATAGCCAAATTGATAGTATGATTCACTACGGTATCCATTCGAATCTCGCATGCGTAACGCACATGCGCCATAACCTGTTGGCTGGAAACGGTGATCGTTCTATGCAAATACGTGAAATATTGGAATAAAATGGTACACCACGATATGTAAATCAAGGAATATATGAATAAATGGTTACACCACGCTATGGAAATAAGTACGCGCTGCCGGAAAAGATGGGGTTTTTTTTTTTTACGGCTTTGGAGCTGGCGTTTGCTATATGGTGTTATAAATAGAAATCGGTGAGGTCTATCCCAAGGTTCCCATGTTAAACATGTAAAATATCGTTCAGACGGGTGTCCTGAACAAAATTATACACTCGCAGAGGATCGGTGCGCGGGGGCAGTATTCTCGCTCTTAGTCTAGTTCAGATAATATAACAAAAACTCTACTTTGTGCGTATGAGGCAGCAGCTGAAAATTGTTGTAGGGCGGTGGAGCCAGCTCACTGTGATGTTGGTTGGGGTTTGAGAAATCTATGTCCCCCGGTGGGTGAAGGTAGGCACGCATTTAGATATTATCCGGTAGTCTGTGATGGAGAACCCATGGCAGGGTGGAGATGGTCACAGCCCCATCGGTGCATATGCTGTTGAAGCGACTGACTCCGGTGCGAATCTGGTTTAAGGTGACCCATTCCTTGAGTGGAAAGATTGCATACCGGTGGTAGTTCGTCATGGTTTATATGAGTTCGGTCTGGTCTTCAAGTATTAGCCAGGCATATCCCATGTCTGTAAGGAGGTGAATGGGAGTTGGAGAGTTTAGCAGCGTGATCGACAGAAAGGTCGCGAGAGCACGTCTCTGTCTGCCGAAGTGGTGTTGTCCAGCAGAGCCTTTTCAACAGTTTGTGTGTGGTATTATTAGGATTGAGCTGTGGATCACAAAATGCCCCTTTAAATGTCACAAGATGTCCCTGGTTTTACCCCAGAACCATGAAATTCACAAAAACTAAAATGTAAAAAACAATGCACCAAGTTGGATGGCTATAAAAGCACTTGATGTGTCAAAGTTGAATCATAATAATTATGAAAATGTCACACTCTCTACATAGCCTAGCTACTTTTGAGTGTTTTGGTTGATCAAGATAAACAGTTTTGTGATCACACATGTACCAAAAATTTAATAACGTCATGTTTGTTGATCTGCGTGTTTTTATTAAAAAAGGATAATATTTTTTGATGTTGTTTACTACATTGTCTTTTTTCACCAGGCAGCGCTGGAAGTCCATTCTTGGCAGCCTTCGATGTCAAAAGAAGAACTTTCATGTGAAATGGAAATACTGCGGAAACTGTGAGAGTCAAAATAGCATAACTGATTGACACTACGTCAGGAACGAACATCTACTTTTACCACAATGGATAGAGACAGACCATTACATGGCAGAACTGTAACAGATAATTACACTCGTTTGAAAGATTAATGAAGAATGCAGAAGGGCATGAAATAAAAGTTGCCTTCGAACAGAGAAAAAAGGAGAATAGCAACTTAATGGCTGCAGGAAGGCAGTACCAGTGGCGTATACCATGAACACCCGAAATGCTTTGCACAAAGGAGTAGTCATGGCATTCACACTGACTACGCAAAGAAGAAAAAGCACAAATGCCAAGTTTTGTCAGAAATTCTTGGATATCCTGATCACCTTGCCATAATAACACAAAGGGAAATCAACATCACTGTGAATATTGTCAGAAATGCTTGCACTAAATGGTATCTTAAACTGCCACATTCGACTCGACAAAGGACAAAACCATATCAGTGTGAATATTGCAGAAAATGCTGCACAAAATATTACACTTAAACGCCACATTCTGACCACGCAAGGAAAAACCATATCAAGTGTGAAATATTGTCAGAAATGGCTTTGCAATAGAATGGTCATCTTAAACGCCACATTCGGACTCACACAAAGGAAAAACCATATCAGTGTGAATATGTAAGAAATGCTTGAAACAAACGAGCATCTTAAAGACCACATTCGGACTCACACAAAGGAAAAACCATATAAGTGTGAATATGTCGGAAAATATGTACCTCCTTTTCTACCGCACCCATTTTGAACCCACTTTGGGGCCCCCAGGACCACACCCATGGGTGGTACCCGCCAGACTCCCATTTCTGTCCATTCAGGTGGCCCCCTAACATTCCAGTGTCGGATTATTGGTAACATAGTTCATCTAAAAAAAAAACCAAATGTCTCTGGGCTGATGCTTAATATTTTTTGATGATGTTTACTACATTTGTCTATTTCAAAGGCAGCTCCTGGGAAGCATCTTGTTGGCACAAACCCTGTATGTTTTGATAGTTCGATGTCAACAGAGATTTTGTAATGGAAAATATGCGGAAATTAGAGAAATAGCATATGATTGACACTACATCAGGAACAACATCTTACATTTACCACAATGTATAATACAGACAATTTACATGCAGATACTGTAAGAGATATGTACACTCGTTTGAAGATTATGAGCATATAGGAAGGAGCGCAAACGGTGCCTCTCGGACAGAGAAAAAGGAAGAAAAATACAACTTAGCTGCAGGAAAAGCCATACCCAGTGCTAGTACCAATGAACACCAGAAATGCTTTCACAAAGAGGTAGTCATGGCATTCACACTGAACTACCACAGAAGAAAAAAACACAAATGCAAGTATTGTGTCATAAATTATTGGCATATCCTCATCACGTTGCATATCACACAAAGGAAAACATCTTCAATGTGAAAATATTGTCAGAATTGCTTTGCACTTATATGTAAATGGTAATCTTAAATGCCCATGTGTCTGTCTCGCAACAAAGAACAACCATATCAGTGTGATTATCGTCAGAAATGCTTACACGAAGTAGTAAGTCTTAAATGCACTCGGATCAACCACAAGGAAAAAACCATTGAGGTGCAATTGTCAGAAATGCTTTGCACAGAAAAGTCATCTTAAACGCCACAATCTGACTCACACAAAAGAAAAACCAATCAGTGTGAATATTGTGAGAAAGGCTTACAGCAGCAATAGTAGTCTTAAAGCTCACATTCTGACTCACACCAAGGAAAAAAACCAATCAGTGTGAATATTGTCAGAAAATGCTTTGCCACAAAATAGCACTCGTAAACGCCAGATTCTGGACTACCACAACAAGAAAAACATATCAGTGTGAATACTGTCAGAAAATGCTTCACAAAATGGTCATCTTAAACGCCACCGTGGACCTCACACACAAGAAAAACCATATCAGTGGAATATTGTCAGAAATGCTTTGCACAAAATAGCACTCGTAAACGCCATATTCGGACTCACACAAAAGAAAACAGATCGGTGTGAGTATTGGTCAGAAATGGCTTTGCACTAAATGATCTTAAACGCTATATTCGGATTCACACAAAGGAAAAAACATATCAGTGCAAGTATTGTCAACTAACTTGGTGATAGTCTAAAGACCACATTCGAATCACACAAAGAAATAATTTCACACAAGGAAATAATTCGGACCAAACACCCATTAAGTTGCATTAAGCCATTATACACTCCCACACACCCGCGCCACTGACGCTTCGCCGCACCTGGTAACTCAAAATCCGCCTGTGGGGTTCTGGAAAAACGAAGTTGGAAAAGGGGGCCTGTAACTCCAAGGCCCCCCCCCCCGGGCACGCAATTTCTCTCGCGGCACCTGGAAAGCAAGAGTGAGGGCTGTTTGGAGTGCACAGATCTAGTGTGAGTGTGCAAATTGGTAAAAATGTTGAATTTTGGTCAGTGTAGGCCTACTTTATGCATTAATAATCTAAAAAAAATGATGGAAACACTTAATTGCCAGACCCCTTCATGGGTCCCAGCTGGATTTCAAAGTTTAAACAGGGGTTAACATTGTTAAAACGTCCGGTTTAGTGAAAAGCACACCATGATGTTTGTCTGGTTAGAAGGATCCAAAAGAGCTAAAAAAGGTATAGTGTCGCAACTATGGCTTAAATAGTTTTGGAATTTGGTGTAAAAAACTTAAAAAAAAAAAAAAAAAAAAAATCATTTTGGTTTGTACAGGAGTCAAAAATTAAAGATGCTCAAATTTTTGTAAAAACGTGGCCTCAAATTTTTGGTTTCAAGTATAGAATGAAATATAGACCAGTTAACATCCGACGTGCACTTCTTTTGTTGCCTGCAGCAAATCACCATTCCTGCGAATCGGTATGGCCCATAGTATTAAAAATTAACGGATACAATTGCCCAGTGTGTAACAGTCGAGCCGACCTATTTCACCTACCCGGCCCTAATATGTTACTGTAATCTTGTTGTTAATATTACCCTCAAAATTTGATTAAAATATTATTTTCTCAATTGTATTTGAGAAAAAGTTTTCTCACGGGAGAAGTATTTGTTTTACTATAAAAAGCGAGAAAGGAGGAAATACCCCTAGTTTGTTTTTGCTTAAGTGCACCTGTTTAGATTGCACATAAGGGAAGTGGGGGAATTCCCCAAGAGATGCTAAACTTAGAACTGAGTCAGTTGTTTATGCTTTTGAGATCAAAAACATGTAAGAGTCAGGGAATTCCCCCACAAAGGTATATATGGAAAGTGATGTGATCAGATGAAGTAATTTATGTGGATTTCAATTGGTCAGCTAGTGCAGGTTATGTTTTATGCATGATTGCTGTATGTAATATTATTTTTAGACTGGGAGCTTTGTGAAGTAGTATATATTTGAGATTTGAGTTAAGTCTCGCCGCCAGCAGTGAAATCAGGAGCTAACCAGAGGCTATGGAGTATACAGTATAATATAGCTAGTTTTATTTATCTACATAATGAGTAGAATTTGAGGTTCTACATCTAGTGCCGGATTAATACTTTGGTATGCCGCGGAGCTGATAGCTACATTGTCTGTGTCGTCTTTTAACCAAAGAGCTGCAAGTTTTACGGAATCAAAAGGGGATTCCCTTTGTGGGTCTATATGAGGAGCCACTAGCGAAAGACTGATGGTGGTATATTACGGGATTTTATTATGTGGAGCTAGCATCGTAGGGGAAGCCCCGTCATCTTATACTGCCGGACAAAAGTTAACTTCAAGACTGAGAAGCTTCCAATGGATATATCTACGCCAGGATGATAAGCGTGACTTTGTCATGCTGTCATTTTGGAGTCTGTCGCTGTGAGGACATATCATCGATTGATGACAACGCTTCTGTGGACATTCTTGTTTGACATTAAAGTATAAATCATAAAATGTGTGTGGTAATTTTACTATATATGTAATTTGTTTGGACATACCAAATCTTGAACCAATTACAAATCATTAAAAAACTGTTTAGTTATAAAAGTTCAGATCACTTGTGCACAATGCTCATTTATTTGAGTTCTGAAGGTATTTCTGACCTTAGGCGTCCACGAGACGTCATAACAGAATTGGGGGCTCAGTTATCTTTTTTTTTCTTATTCCCAGAGGAATTGAATTGAGATAAATTTGAGCTTTTGTCAAAATTTACAACCTAAAAGTGTTACAACATTGTAAACATTGTGCACATTTTGGCATACAAAATTTTGTGTGTATACTATACTACAGTCTAGTTTGGTTCAAGTTAAATAATATGTGTTGTAGAGTACATGTACATGTAACAGTACCAATGGAGTTTGAACCACAAGACTTCCTTGAAAAATTAACTTGGGAGGAAGGTTTGATGAGGTGCACAAGCCTGAGTTGATGAAACTAGCAGTCTTATGAATTGATGTAAAGACACTCTAAGAGAAAAACAAGTCTTAAAAATGCTTTAATGTGAAACTTGGTTGGTGAAGTATTGTGGATGACCAGTGTTACAAGAGATAGTAGAGTTTAAAGAAGGCGGAACCAGTGAAACGGCTAAACTAAAAGGGTACTTAGAAATTTCAATTGGAAATGAGAAAGCTGGCTCAAAGAGATAGAGGAAGTGGAGTTGAAAGGGAAAATTAGAAAAGGAAATGGAAATGAAACAAAAACAGATTGATGCTGATTTGGAGATTGCAAATTTAAATTCATAGATCAGGTCAAAGGCTAGTGCATCAGAGCACTCCCAAGAAATTGGTTTGATGCGGCGAAAAATATTCGCCTTGGTTCCAAAAAATTCAGGAACAAGGAGTAGACAAATACTTCTTAAACTTTGCAGAAAATTGCCAATAGCTTGAGATGGCGCCAAGGAGTCTTGACCGTGATGCTACAGTTCAGTGTTCATGGTAAAGCCGAGAAATATATTCGGCAATGCCATGTAGACAATGTGTGATGATGATCAGGTTAAGGCCGGCAGGGCCCCGAAAGCATATGAATTGGTGCCAGAGGCATATAGACAAAAATTAAGGTCTGTCAGAAAAAGGTGACCAGACCTGTTGAATTTGCCCGGGTAAAGGAACAAATGGTTGATCGCTGGCTTCTCTCAAAAAGAAGTCGGGCAAAATTTTGGTGTATAAACTTGAGGGAGTTGATGTTAGTATGAGAGTTCAAACAGGTCTAACATCAGATATAAAAACAAATTCGGATAAAAACAAATTGGGAACAGTTTGCGTGAAGCAGCAGGAAAGGCGAGCGACTATGCTTTGACTACAAATTAAGTAGTATAGTAGGCCTAGCCAAAGAATATGACAGGACAATCAAATACACTAATTAAGTCGGGTTCTAACCAAAGCGTCTCATGGTAGACTAAGGAGGGGAAATCCCAGACTAGGGCTTCCCAAGAAAAGGGAGTAAAGACGTAATGTTGCTAATCAAAAGCATGGGATGGGACCCAAATCATTAATGTATCCTGGTAAAAAGCCAGGACATACAAAGTCAAGGTGTTGGAGATACATGAGCTATCCACCAAACTGGAGAAAGCCTAAAAGTGAGTCAAAAACAATAGGTTGTGCAGTACTTTGAGATCAAAACTATTCTTCTGTGCAAAAACAAGAAATTCCACAAAAGGGAATTGACACAGAAAAAGTAGGGATGACTTTAAGCCTTAATAGTTTTGTTTTGGAGGGATTTGTGTACTTTCAGGGATAGTTTGAACCAAAACCAATTAGAATCATGCGGAACACGTGTTGGAACAGTCTATGATATGAAGATGCACTTCCATTTGATATTGAGAGTTTCACAGGAACTAGTGATGATTCAGGGGATAGGTATGGATTGTATTAGTGTCCATCTTCACAAAATGAATTGAAATCAGACTTGTTTCTGGAACTGTACAATTGGTGTAGACAAGAAGCTCCCCAGTTAGAGGGGAATCCATGTGTTAGGGAATGATTTGGCAGGGGGAAAGTACTCCCAATCACATAGTTTCCCAGGTGCCTGTACAGTGGATGGAGTTGATGAGGAAACTGAAATTTTCCCAGCATGTGCAGTAATTATAACTAGGTCAATGACCAGAAAAGCTCACAGGAAAAACAGTGAGTAGGGATGAGTCAAATACTCATACATATAGGCAGAGCGTCGAGGATGACTGGTACCGAAAGATTTAGAGGATACTTTTCTCTCAAAATCGAGGAATTTGGAGGTCATCTTCCCTCTTCAGAGGAGACTAAAATTCCCGGTTAGTGAAAATCCAGCCTCTGAGCACAAACAAAGTTGCAAGCTGGTAAACATGAAAATCCAGCCGCTGAGCATGATAGAATTAGGGACTGTAAAGAAGTCCCTTTAAGCCATACAAGCTGGTATATGAGCAGTACAATGACCGAGCACTTAGGAAATTAGGCATTGTCGCAACAGGAGGCCGAGCAAATTCCTGTTATGTTTCTACAAAAAAATGGGTCCTCATGAGAAATGGCTGCCACCCGATGCACTTGTAGATGAAAGAAGGAGGTTGTGATCAAATGATAGTGCCAAGGTAGACACATAGGAAGTGATAGGCATACCATGATTAGTCCCATGGCAGGACACTAGGTGTGAGAAAAACACATGAGCAGACTAGGAGTCTTTCTAGGCCTACAAGCAGAGAACAGAGTGTCTGAGTATTGTAAGACATGTCACACATGTCAAATGGGGGGCAAGCCTAATCAGAAAATTCCTACTGCTCCATTGCAACCAATACCGCATTTGATGAGACATTTAGTAGGTGTTAATAGATTGCGTAGGGACCACTTCCAAAGACCAAATCAGGAAATCAGTATTTACGGACCATAGGTGTGGCTTCCACACGTTGCCCTGAGGCTATACCTTGAGAAATATATGGCAAAGAATATTGTGAAAGCTCTAACAAAGAATTTTTCACCCTAGTAGGCTTCCAAAAATCAATTTCAGTCTGATCAAGGATCAAATTTCATGTCAGGTTTGTTCAACAAGTCATGGACCAGTTGGGGAATTCCCAGTACCTGTATTTGTAAGTTTTTTTTTCTTATTACCCACCAAGAATCCCAGGGGGCCTAGAAGAGGTACCACCAAACTTGAAAACGATGATCAAAACCTATTGTTTTGCATTTGAGAGGGATTGGGGATGAGGGAGGTTCATCTCCTGTTATTTTGCTACCAGGAGGGCTGTACAAGAGTCATTAGGATCAGTCCATGTGAGTTGGTGTTGGTCACAAAGTACGGGGGGACCCGGGCCCCCCCGCCCACACCCCCCCCCCCTATTGAAACTACTGAAAGAAAAGTTGTTGTGTGAAAAATCATGATGTGAATTTGTTAGACCTTTGTGTCTCAATTCAGGCACAGGCGCCAAAGAGCCACAGACTTGCTCAAACAAAATAACAAAACAGGAGCCAGGCAAAAATGAAGAACATGGTATGACAAAGATGCCAGGGACAGAGTGTTCAAACCAGGTGACAGAGTTTTTGGCACGTTTTCCAAACAAGGGCATCCTTGAAGCCAAATATTCTGGACCATATGAGATGGAGAACAAGGGGAGACCTTGACTATTTTTGTGATAAAACACCAGGTAGGACGAAAAGTCGACAATTATGTGACATAAATATGCTCAACGAGTATAATGAAAGGAGTGATGACATAAAGCCTGCAGTGTAATGTCATCTAGAGGTAGTTGCTGAGTGTACAATATGATGACATCACAGAGTTCAGAACCGGAACAACACAGCACGTGTAAACAATAGAAAAATGATTATGGTGTCAACTTGCAAAGATTCAGACATATTGCGCAATTGAGACAAGACAACTAAGGTTCATCTTCCAGAAACGTCACAGCAAGGTGAATTGAAAGAGTTAAATTCATGAGTGGGAGAAAATATTCCTGATGTACCTAGTGAGACACATGTCATAACCATGACATTGATGTAGGGGCCTCCGAGCTGTAAAGCAAATCCTTATAGGTGAATCCAATCAAGTTTTACAACATATCAGAAATGAGGTGAAATACATGTTAGACAGATGGAATAGTAGAAAACAAATCAATAGTGAATGGGATTCCCAATGTATTCGGTTCCCAAACACCTGTGTTCATTTCGATCTGCACAAGAAAATGTCGAAAAAGTCAACTTCTGTTCCATAACCGACTCATATCCGATCTTACGGATTGATGATTGCATAGATAGAGTGGAAATGCCAAATTGGGTTAGCAAATTGATTTTGCTGAAGGGGTATGGCAAGTTCCCCTCACGACCCCCCGCATGCCAAAGAATTTCCAAGCTTTTGTCGGACTGATGGTCGTACGAAGACAAAAGAATTGGCATTTGTCTCAAACTTTGCCGAAACTTGGCACGAGATTAGTGAACAGAGTGGTTGCGAGAAATAGAAAAATTGTGAAAGACTATGTGGATGATCTCCTTGTGTAAAGTGAAACATGGGAGAACACATGAGACAGCTCAATCAGTTATTTGAGAAATTATCTCAGGTGAAGGTTGAACTTGAATCTGGTGAAAAGTGAATTTTGCCATGCAAATGTCACATACTTAGGGCATATTGTAGGACAAGGGCAAATTAGGCCAATCACTGCAAAAGTTGAAGCAATTGAGAAATTCCCCACACCACAGAGTAAAAGAGATCTCATGAGATTCTTAGGTATGGTCGGGTATTACAGAAAATACTGTCCAAATTTCTCAGAAATTGCCTGTCCGCTGACCAACCTTCTGAAGAAAAACGCAAAATTTGTCTGGTCAGAGCAATGCCAAAAAGCGTTTGAGAAAATCAAGTCTATTTTTATGAATGCGCCAGTTTTGATTGCGCCAGACTTTCAGAAACAATTCAAGTTGGCAGTTGATGCCAGTGATGAACGCTGATGTAGGCTGTGGTGGAGTTCTCATGCAAGCAGATGAAAATAATGTAGATCATCCTGTATGTTATTTCTCAAAGAAGTTTGACAAACATCAGAAAAACTACTCAACAATTGAGAAAGAATGTCTTGCATTGCTATTGTCATTGCAAAATTTTGAAGTGTACTTGAGTACAACAGTGCACCCAGTTCTAGTGTACACGGATCACAATCCGTTGACTTTCATCCACAAGATGAGAAATAGAAATCAGAGACTTGTCAGGTGGAGTTTAACTCTACAAGAATACAATCTGGACATAAGACATATCAAAGGAAAAGAAAATGTCTTGGCAGATGCCTTGTCCAGAGCTGCCTAAATTTTGTTCAGAAATTTAGTATTACAACTTTATGTAATATAGACTGAAGGCAGCAATGCAAGAACATTATGCAAAGTGTAAAATTTGCACTGTGTAAACTGTATGTAAAATTAACCACAAAATGGTTAAAGGTGTAAAGCCAGATTTTGGAAAATTTTCATTTCATTCAAATTTTCTTTTTAAGGGGGAGGATGTTATATTACCCTAAAAATTTTGATTAAAATATTATTTTCTCAATTTTATTTGAGAAAAGTTTTCTCACGGGAAAAGTACTTTGTTTACTATAAAAGAGAGAAAGGGGAATACCCCTTGTTTGTTTTTGCTAAGTGCACCTGTTTAGATTGCACAATAAGGGAAGTGGGGAATTCCCCAAGAATGCTAAACTTAGAAACTGAGTCAGCTTTTTTATGCTTTTGAGATCAAAACAGTGTAAGATCAGGGAATTTCCCCACAAAGTTATATATGGAAAGTGATGTGATTCAGATGAAGTAATTTATGTGGATTTCAATTGGTCAGCTAGTGCAAGGTTATGTTTATGCATGATTCTGTATGTAATATCTATTTTTAGACTGGGAACTTTGTGAAGTCAGTATATATATATTTGAGATTTGAGTTAAGTCTCGCCGCCAGCAGTTGAAATCAGGAGCTAAACTAGAGCTCTGGAGCTATACAGTATATTTATAGCTAGTTTTACTCTACAATAATGGTAGATTTGAGTTCTACATCTAGTGCCAGGATGTAATACTTTGGATGCCGCCGGAGCTTGATAGCTAAATTGTCTGCTGTCGTCTTTTAAACCAAAGAGCTTCAGTTTTCGGAATCAAAAAGGGATTCCAATTTGTGGTCCTATATGAGGACATAGCGACGGACTGATGGTGGTATATTACCTGGATTTTATTATTGTGGAGCATTAGCATCGTCGAGGGAAAGCCCCGTCATCTTGAACTGCTGGACAAAAGTTAACTTCAAGACTGAGAAGATTCCAATGGAATATTACCCGAGGATTTATAAGCGTGACTTTGTATGCTGTCATTTTGGAGTCTTCGCTGTGAGGACATATCATCGTTGAACTGCAACGCTTCTTGTGGACATTCTTGTTTACAATTAAGTATAAAGATTAAGTATAAATCATAAATTGTGTGTAATTTTACTATATATGTAATTTGTTTTGGACATACCAAATTCTTGAACCAATTACAATCATTAAAACTGTTATATTATATAAAGTTCAGATCACTTGTGCACAAGGCTCATTTATTTGTGTTTGAAAGGTATTTCTGACCTTAGGCGTCCACGAGACGTCATAACACTGGTCTAAGGGGAGCGTGTGGACTACCGGTTAGGGTGCTTGCCTGTGGTGCAAATTTACCATCAAAATTCCCGGGTTCGAATCCCGGTGGGTTCGTACGTGGAAGTTGCTGGGATTTATTCGGGTACTATCAATATTCTGGATTTGATCTATATACCAGCTATTGATTAAATACAGAATACCTCTCTCCTCAATGGTTCAATTGGAATTGGGCAAATGGATCATGAAAGCATTCCGGCCTTCGGAGGAAACGTTAAGCAGTTGATCCCCTCTACAGAGAGTCACAACTGTACATGTACATCGCAGTCAGTGTCAAATAAGAGTAGGGTGAAAACCCCTGACTGTTCCCAATCCGCCCCAGCCTCAAAGCGGGCCATGTTAGGAGCGTCCGTATCATGGATTCACGCGGCCCGGATCAGCATACTCAGTTGAATAAATCCTGACACCACCACAAGCCATTACCAATGACTTGTGGATACGCTAAGAAGAAGAACTGGTCTATAGGAATAGTTCTAACTATCTTACGTGTTTTGAAAGCAAGTAGCTATTATACAAATATTGACTGTTCATGAGGGAAATGGTACAAGATAACTACCCGAGGTGACTGGAGACCGTGAGCCTACTATTTTCCCGAGACCTTCTGTCTCGGGAAATTAGTAGCCCCACGGTCTCCAGTCACCGAGGGGAGGTATTTTGCACCATTTCACGAATATAGAGCAGTCAATATTTGTTTTATATAACATATCAAAATATTTCTGTCATTAGAAAAACTTGCCAAGTCTCGTCGAGATCAGCTGCCACCGCAACTCAAGCCTAGTCAAGATACCAATGCAGGGAAAAAAGTTCCCATTGAAATGAACTATTTCCCCGTGATGGGGGAATAGTAGCTTTTTATGGGAACTTTTTTCCCTCCTGTGAAATTTTTGGGAACTAGTCTCAACATGGTCTCAAATATTTATGTCACGTGATATAGTATCCACCAATCAAATGACAGAAATATTTTTATGTGTTATATAAAATCCATTATATAACACATCAAAATATTACTGTCATTTGATTGGTGGATACTATATCACGTGACATAAAATATTTGAGATTATATGTCATATAAAACAAATATTGACTGCTCTATATTCGTGAAATGGTGCAAAATACCTCCCCTCGGTGACTGGAGACCGTGAGCCTACCATTTTTCCCTCTACCTTCGGTCTCGGGGAAATAGTAGGCTCACGGTCTCCAGTCACCTCGGGTAGTTATTTTGCACCATTTCCCTCATGAGCAGTCAATATTTGTATACTAGTTCCCCAAAATTTCACAGAAGGGAAAAAAGTTCCCATAAAAAGCTACTATTTCACCCATCACAGGGAATAGTTCATTTTTATGGGAACTTTTTTCCCTGCATTGCTATCTTGACTAGCCTTGAGTTGCGGCGGCAGCTGATCTCGACGAGACTTTAGGGATCCATGGGTGGCATATTTGAGGGAACCCTACTCAAGATACACTAAAAGGTTTGAGAAGTGTTTTTGGACAATTCGAGGGTGCTGATTCCGAATATGCACCATGCAAAATTGTCAAGTTGGTGGAAAGTGGATTTTAAAGGGGCATTACCCGATTTTCCTTATTTTTTTAAATATAGCTTTATGAAACCATGTGCAAGATCCACTAATTTGACTAAAGGGTTTAAGAAGTGTTTTATGTCAATTTGAGGGTGTTGATTTCAAATAGACATCATACAAAGTACCACATTGGTGGAAAGTGGATTTTAAAGGGGAATTACCCGATTGTCCTTATTTATTTTTAAATAGCATTATCAAACAATGCCCAAGATCCACTAATATGACTAAAAGGTTTAGGAAGTGTTTAGGTGAATTGAGGGTGCCAATTTTTATATACCCCATACAACATCCCCCACGTTGGTGGAAATGTGCTTTTAAAAGGGAAAATACTTAATTTTCCCAGTATTTTTAAAAAAAAAAGATATCAAAGGGAAATAAATTATTTGAGAGCACATAGAGTCCTCTGGAGGATGGGCTTGCCTTGATTATCATGTTCAATATGTAATGTTTGTCTAAACTTGTCATTAGGCCACCTACTTCATTGACAAATTAGATTGAAAAATCAAAATATTAACTAAGTTGGAGTTGTTATAGCGTAGAATTGTTTACTTTTTCTGCTCAAATATTGTCCGTTATGTTTATGTAAGGAGTTTCCAAAGAAGGACGTATTTTTACAATCATGTTTCCAGAGAAAAATAATGTGTTTTTATCATACTTCCGGTATTAATCATTACTTGTTTACCAACGTTAATAGTAATTGAAAGATAACTGTCTAGAGTTTTAATTTAAATGCTTTTAAGGGGTTGGGTATAAATAGTGCACTCAAAGCAATTTCTTTTTAGACCCATCAACTGGCAGGTTTCTACAAAATAGTCAAATTTTTGTTGGTGACCCTATTAAAAAGGGACACATCCAAGCTTTTTTATGCACCCAATTTCTGAAGTAAAATGGTATCTCACCTCGGACAAAACTACACTCACTTCACCAGCTCATTATCTGTTTAACGGTTTGTACATGTTAAAGTTAAACCAAAAGTCTTTACGCAGGGGAATAAGGTGTTACATTATTTCAACGAACTTATACTTCTTTTCCCGCCTTTTTAGAGAACATTCAACTACAATCATAATATTACCTTGTTTAAGAACTATTATAAATGCATTTAAGTAATTCATCATTTCGAGAACAAAGTGCAATATAAAGATATGATCCAAACAGTACGGGGGAAGGGGCAACCTCAGTTAGAATTTTCCCTTCTTGCCCCATGAGCAGGTAAGTTCAGGTTCATTGGGGAATGTTGTGTTTTGCCCCCCACCCCTGCTCTTGCCTCTGCCTGCCTCTCCCTCCCCAAATGACAATGTCTGGTTACAACCACTGGATAAAAAAAAAATGGATCTCAAAAGTTCCAGACTGAAAAACATTGTTCATTTTGGTTGAGTGGTTCTCAATAATGGTCGACTGAACCTCAGTCAGCAAACAAGACTTCATCCACGGAGCACATTTTTCTTAAAGGCTCAGTCACACCGCCGATTTTTGTTTGCTAGAAAACCACGTCCAGACGTAGACTGCTCAAGACTGGTGCGATTGGCCAATTTTCGAAAATCGTGAGCAGTTTTTCCTGTTTGATATGTAGTTTTTGGGCAAGGTCCTGGGTGCTTCTGTACATCTTCTGTAGTGTTACTGATTATTACCACCACTGGAAAAAAAAATGTATCCTCAAAAAGGTCATCCCGCCTGAAAAAAAAATGTTCATTTTGTGTTTGATGTTGGTTCTTCTAATGATATGGTCCATCTGAAGAAAAGTCCGCAAAAACAGACTTATACAAGGAAGCATCATTTTTCTTAAAGGATAAGTAAACACAGGCCGATTTGGTTTGCTAGAAAACCACTTCCATACTGCTCAAGACTGGTGCCGATTGGCCAATTTTCGATTCGAAATCGTGAGCAGCTTTCCTTTTGATATGTAGTTCTGGGCAAAGGTCCTGGGAGTGTTCTGTAACAATCTTCGTCGTGTTACTGATTCCACTTCCCGACTACACAAGACCGCAATTTTTTTTCAAAATCGGCTAAAAGTTTTTTTCAAACTTGCAAATTTTACAATCTTATCCCGACCACGGATGATTAGTCTGCGAGTATCCCCGTCGATACAAGGGATGCTGAAACGCCGAGCAGGTAGGCGACAGCATCAGTGGAATCAACAAGATCCATCATGTTTAATTGGCGACGCCATTTGTTCAGTCCCCGATTAGTCGCTGACCTTGAAACGACGGCAAGTTGTGACATGTCGCTGTCAAGACTGCTCGTTGATTGGTCGACGAGTTGTTGACGCCAAGAAAGGTCCGTCCACATGAAGACAACACGCGACGCGACCCAACCTCTTCCAAACTACGCAAGACCACATGTTCTTTCCAAAACGGCTGTAGTCTTGTTCAAATTACAAAACAAGAGATGCTCAATCGTCGAGCCTTAGGCGGATCACGCATGTCACTTGTTCAGTTCTAAATTCAGTCGCAGACCCCATAACACGACAGCACAGTTTGCTGTCAAGACTGCAAGTCGACGACTTAATATCTGATGTAGTCTCCGAGTTTAGTCGCCGATTCACCATGTCCGTTGGCTTGCATTTTCTATCCCGCTTGGAGCGACCTCATTGCCGACCACTTTCCAACTGCACACAACCACTCATGATGCGCACCAATTCATCAGGCGATCGCTTCAAACCGCTCATGTGTTCTAAGCCGACCTTCCCGATTCCACAACCGCCCCGATTTTTTAAGCTGCAAGAAAAATCGTGGCGGGTTTTCAAATTTGCACGTGCTCCCGACCAAACAAATCTGCAGAAGACTGTACAGGACAGTCCAAGACTTGGCCAAAGGCTACACCTGAAAAAGGAAAATTGCTCACGATTTTCGAAAAAAATGGCCAATCGGCACCAGTCTTGAGCGTTCTGGAAGCGGTTTTAGCAAATAAGTGAAGTGTTCAAGTATTTACGACAGGGGGGGGGGGAGGATGAGGAAATCAAGGCGGGGGGGGACCATAATTTTTGTTTTAAACCTGGAGGGGGGGCACACCAAATTTTTTCGACGAGATGGGGCGGGGGGGAAGCGAACTTTTGTTAAAGGCCATCATGAAAAAATGAAACTGTTTTTATGAAAACCGATTACATATTTGTTTTCCCCATTTGAATAAGAGTGAGTCATAAAAATAAAGAAGACGCCCATCAAAAAAGATGCTAGCTGGACTATGAAAAGGTGGCTAAATTTGTAGGTAAATCTTTTACCACAAGTTTATCATTTTAAAATATAATTCATCCTGGATGTTGTAGATTGTAGTTCAGTAGTTTAAATAATGCCTGGTCTACAAAATATCAACATAAGTTTTTTCACATCTCAAGAGGACAAGAAGACAAGCCCATGATTGTTAAACATGAATTAATCCATCTTTTTATTAATACCTACTTGTGACTGGAGTTCTATAAGACCTGACATACCCAAGGTTATCACACTAAGCTTTCATTTGAAATGAAATCATGTATGACAGAAAACACTCATAATCTATAGGTGTGCATTTTTAATTATAAGCTGCCCGGGCTGCCCCACTACCCCGATTTGAATG
>JAMKCH010027288.1:0-40934 GCA_023653785.1 Ophioderma brevispina | reverse complement strand
GGGCATAGTAATATGGACATCATCCTCTTAATGGGATTATTAGACGAATGAACATTAAATATTGGTTGGTGTCATTGTACTATTAAAGATTAAATGCGGCAAAGTTACTTATATTCGGAAATAGTCAATTTCAGGCAAAGGAATACAACTTATATACATACCTAACGTCCTTTTCGGAATAATGACTACCAACCTGACGATCACCGCAAAAAGGGGGGTATAGCGTTATTTTTCTTGTTAGATCTTGGGGCAGTTACCCCTATAAACAAGGCAGGGGTCCGCTCCTTGGTTTTGAAAAGTGCCACAAAATGCTGTTAAGGAACGTTATGGATGACCTGCGAATCTGCGATGTAATAAAAATTGCTTCGAGCCCAGACTCTTGGTGGACAGTCTATACGTTAATGTCATACCAGATATTGAAACAACTTAATTTCATCATGTAACAATACGCCTGTCGCAGGTTTATCAACATTTGCTTAAGATTTCTTGATTTTTATACTGAAATGTTGTTAAGGTAGACAATTATCCAAAAATTCTGTTGAATACATAATGTCAGTAAATTGCCTTCACAGTGGGTGAATGTAATAAATTTTCGACCTATCGAGCAGTAATTCGCTATGCCGCGCCATTGCGATTTAATAACTCAAAGTAGCTGTAAGTAACCGTTCACAATGATATCAGTAAAATGCAAAATGCACCATTTGACCTTGATATTGACATTACTGGTATGAAGTGAAGATATCGAAATAAACAATCATTCAGAATAATTGTCATTAAATTGTCATTTTGAAGAGAGTGAAAGAATCGATTTATTGATTTGGAAGAAGTATTATCTACAATAAAATAAGGACACTCTTCTGCGGATGCCCAAACTTAATGTTTTTATCAGTGATTACAATTAAATCTGACCCGTTACGGAAATAGCGTATTAGAAACATTACTAAGGATGCAATTGACAGGCCAGCATGTTCGTCCTGACCATTTGCACATAGTGGACCATAATATTTCTAAACAACACAAAGGGACTGGTTTAATGAAATACTTGGGGAACACGAAATGCATCTGAACTATCTGCACATGATTACTAGGACTGTTAGTTAATGTCCCTGAACAGAATGGCAAATAAAATGTTGATTGCAATCGACATTTAATTAGTTAAATTTCTTGCAGGTTTTTGTTGATCATACTTCTAGTAGAGGCTTAATATGACACATGTCCTATACAACCTTGAAAAATTCTAATAAAAGGACTCTTTGTATATTCTAGTAGGCCTATATATGAATAATTACCAAAAAATTTGTCCCGCCTTCTAGTTGCTGCGTTGGTCAGATATTCAAGGTCAAAGGTCAACGACCCTTATATGGCCTATGATGGGTTATAACTGCTCATCCAATTGGCCTAGAAGCAAAAAGATGGTGTCTATACCCATGTTTTGGGGGTCAATAAACACAATAAAAACAGACTTGAGGCTTACAAATGAAGTCATCATTATCTTTCAGCATAGAAAGCACTTTTAATCAAAAATTTTCCACGTTTTCTCAACATAAATTGGCCCATTCGTCAGTACAAGTATCAAATAAACTAAAACATTGACCATAATCTATAATGAAAACAGCCAAAATACTATTGTAAAACCAGTGTATATCGATGATAACTAATTGACCATTCTTAGACAAATATTTTCATTTGGACCACATCAGAAGCCTCATTACCGCTGTTGAAAATAAGCCAACTCCTGAAACTGCATCACAGGGCACAGTGATTCGCCTTTGCTCCACCAAATGTTTTTCACACAAAAATATAAACGAAAACCTTCAAACACCCTTCTCGAGAGTGGAGAATAACAAATTGGGTGAGCGACACGTCAATATAGAGGCTTAATGTGACACCTGTCCTATGTAACCTTGAACAAATTCTAATAAATGGACTTTTGTATATTCTGTAGGCCATATATATGAAAATGTATGGAAAAAATTGTCTAGAATTTGGCTGCGTTGGTCAGATATCTCAAGGTCAAAGGTCAATGACCTTAAGGCATGTGATGGGTCAAACTGCTCAGACAATTGTTTCTAAAAGAACAAGAAAGGTGTCGTCATACCTGTCTTTGGGGTCAATAAAAACAAACATATTTTTTAGGCTTACAAATTCAGCCATCATTGCTTTTCAGCATAGAAAGCATTTTAATCCGACTTTTTACAAGTTTTTCTCACGAAAATAGGCCAATTCGTCGTTTGTGGAAATATTTGACCTTAATATATAAAATAATGAAACACATCTACAATATATTGTCAAATCAGTGATATTGTTCTTGGACAGATCCTCGAACTGATGAGTTCTGTGTGATTTCCATAGTGTGGTACTAGTGATAGACCTTTTTGAATAAATATTTCATTTGGGTACGATTAAAAAACCCATTACCACTGCTAAATGAAGCTAACTCCCGAAATAGTCGGGACATGGCGCGCACCAAATATCACGGACCACATCAAACGGCACTTTGATTCGGCCTTCCACAAAATGTGTCTCACAAAAAAAATCGACAAAACCTCTCCAACGACCTTCTGTAGGTGGAGAATAACAAATTGCGTGGGCGCCATAAGGTCGTGGAAGGTAGGTATCATACTCAGTTTTGTCATCCGTATCGCCCGCTCACTCCTTAAAGGGAAATACAACGGTCTACTAGTGCTATTTTCCTTCCACAACCTTACTTTTGCACAGAATACCACAGCATGGCTTAATCGGTGGTGGAAGAGGTCGCAGAGGGTAGCCAACGCCAGCGCAACCCCTTCCAACGTCCCACCCATAGTCACCTAATGCTCCTGGGTCAAGATGCTAGGTCAATCAGCCAAGAGGGATTGGAGGGCGACAACCCTCTCCGCTTGACTAACACATGCATCAAATAGAATTGTTGGATGGTGGACGTACAACTCCATCCGACATTGTCCAAAATGTCTGGGACGCTCCACGTATCAAATCATGGCGAGTTTTCCCGCGCGCGCATGTCGAGTTTCACGCGCTGTGTATCGAGTTTTCCTCGCCATATGTCGAGTGTGCAGCGTTATATGTCGAGTTTACAGCGCATATGTCCAGTTTGCCCTCTATACATCGAGTTTTGCTCTCTATATGGTGAGTTTGACATATATAAATCATGTCCAGTTTTACGCTCCACGTATCAAATCATGGCGAGTTTTCCCGCGCGCGCATGTCGAGTTTCAACCGCTGTGTATCGAGTTTTCCTCGCCATATGTCGAGTGTGCAGCGTTATATGTCGAGTTTACAGCGCTATATGTCCAGTTTGCCCTCTATACATCGAGTTTTGCTCTCTATATGGTGAGTTTGACATAAATCATGTCAAGTTTCAAAATCTCGACATGATTTTTTCTCAACATGAGGGAAACCGGACATGATTTTTTGGTGTATGTGTAAAAAAAAATCATGTCGAGTTTGCTCATGTTGAGAAAAATCATGTCGAGTTTGCTCATGTTGAGAAAAAAATCATGTCGAGTTTGCTTATGTTGAGAAAAAAAAATCATGTCGAGTTTGCTCATGTTGAGAAAAATCATGTCCAGTTTTTTTAAAATCGGCATGATTTATTCTGGACATGATTTATTCTGGACATGATTTATGAAACTCGGCACATAGAGTTCAAACTGGATAGGCAGCGCTGTAAACTCGACATATAGCGGGGTAAAACTCGATATACAGCGCATGAAACTCGCCATGATTTGATACGTGGAGCGTGCCATAGAAAGATTCTTGGCAAAAAAGCCGGCATGTGGAAGAATAGAGACCTCTTTGTGCTCAAAGCGGTGGTGGGCCTCGTCCGTAGACAAGGCATGTATATCCGAACCCCCTATGGCCACAAGCCACAAGCCACAGCCACTAGGAAGTTCCAGAAGACTAAGTTTACGGTTGGGCTTAAACCATTCCGAAATTAAAGAATGACGGGCCCTGGACGGCACCTGCTTTTAGTCTGAATTTGATCTCAAATCTAGTAAAAAAAGGTCCAGAAATTTGTTTTTCCAAGGCTATGGAACTAAATTGAGTAATTTTGGGGGGATAATTCTTTCTTGAATTACCTGATAATGTTGTATTTCCAATACTGTGGAACATATAACGTTTTTGGAAGTAGTCCTATCTTAGACTACCTTGAAAGTGATTGTTGAATAAGATAACATGTGCGTAGAATCATGTGCGTAAAGGTAGAATACATCCGCTATCGCGGGGCCATCAGCCCGACTGGGCATAGCCGGCGACTCCCTCGCCAAGAACCATTCTCTGGGGACACCCTAGACCGCGTATGGCAAGAAAGTCGGTGGTCCAAAAATAGCGTATGTCGCATTAGCGAAATTGTTAATGTGCCGCTATATCTTCTCGTTGTCCTTTGTTAATATATATCGTCGTTCTATAGAGACTATGACGAAATATCGGAAGTTAATATATATACTTGGCTATTCCTAAATGTAACTCCTAAAGTATACTTGGAGTTGGTGATTCTACATTACAGCGCGCTTTGTACATTTCTATATATTGTTTTATGCAAAATGATTGTCACATATGAATACTACTTTAGTCTCCCGAATCTTTTGTAAGTATGTAGATTTGCATTCTCAGCTGACGTATACATTCTCCTTAATTCTAGATAAACAAAGGAGAGGTGACGCCGGTTTCACAAATGTGGCCGGTATCGTGACTCAATATACTCGGTTAATTCATCGTAGGAAGTAACTCCTATAAAATTACTCGGAGCTGTTCTGATCACCCATGTCTTTGGCTGAAAGTGAAAAGAATTTAAAATGTATCGGTCCTCAGTCTAGAGAACATGTGGTAAAAAAAGTGATTGAAACTAATTTCTCTGGCAATTGAGGGTGAAGGCCTAGTCGGATAAAAGGGCACGGGAAAGACGTTGACTTAACGTTTCCCTAAAATGTTGATCATGCTGACTTGCATGCATGAAATGAGAACATGCAGCAGCAACCAAAATTAAAAGAAAGACGGGCCCTGGACGGCACCTGCTTTTAGTCTGAATTTGATCTCAAATCTAGTAAAAAGGTCCAGAAATTTGTTTTTCCAAGGCTATGGATTTAAATTGAGTAATTTTGGGGGATAATTCTTTCTTGAATTACCTGATAATGTCGTATTTCCAATACTGTGGAACATATAACGTTTTTGGAAGTAGTCCTATCTTAGACCACCTTGAAAGTGATTGTTGAATAAGATAACATGTGCGTAGAATCATGTGCGTAAACTAAAGTTAGAATACATCGCTATCACGGGGCCATCAGCACGGCCGGGCAGAGGCCGGCGATTCCCATCGCAGTCTGCAGAAATGCACCAGACAGGTTCGAAGCTTGGGTGGTGTACTGTGGGACGAATGCGTCGACTGGAGGTCCTCTTACCAGGTCCCCTCCCTTTGGAAGATTGATCTGTTCCTTACAAGCAGATCTATCGGCCTGGGAAACCACAGCTGCCGTGGCCATAATGGCCTGCTACCAGCACCAGGGACCAGGCAAGTCTCGAGACAGATCCACTCAAGGACTTTTGGGATCATGGCAACCTGAAGAAGCTATCATCAAGCACGGCTATCAATCCTGACCGGTCCGCTGCCATGGCGTCCCGTTGACTGCCCGGGGATCCGGTTCCAAGAGTAGGCCCCCTAATATGCCACAATAAGACGATTTATGACTGAGGCGAAAAGATCCACGTGTGGATGGTCCACCGTCTAGAAGATTGTGCGGCCAACTGCAAGTAGAGCTGCCACTCCACTGATGTTCCCTCTCTGCTTTTGGCTGTAGTCTGGGATTAGGGACCCCCTGGGGAGACGTCCGGAACCATTTTTCACTCCCGAAATACGGGAGGCGGTACACGCCCGATGTCCCAATCTCCGAACCACAAAACGAAATACCTAAATCTCCCCGCATAGGCTGACTGATTACATTACCTTCCCCCTGACCACAGAGCCATTGTGCCGCGACTGCCAGAAAGATGCGAACAACTCAAGGATGTTTATTTGGTGACGAGCCACGGAGGCTTGTCAGGCCTGACCCCGAAGAGATAGCATGTTACCCACACTTCAACGCATCTAGTCCGTCTAGTGTTGAACGCAATCCATTGTCAGGTGTTTGATAGTTCACAGGTAGGCTGAATGAGACTCCTTGCCTCATATGTTGACAAAGTCACCCATTGAATATCTGAGGTAACCTCGGCTTCTGGGGAAGGAGGGGTGTTTACCACTGCCAACCAGTTTTTCATATATGCCGGTCAGCTAAACCATAAATTTGAAACATAATGGCTCAGGTCTAAATCTTGGACCATCATTGCTTTATATTTAGGCAAACATTAATCTTTCACGCACCGTACTTTGGTATTGGTACGACAAGCCCAGTTTTGGACGAACGAGGATGGTTTCCACCAAGTTATAAATTTCTTTTTCAACTTCCCTATCAAAATATATATCTTTTCTCCTTAATAACCTCCTGTGTATGTTTCAAACTTGATTATTCCTTTCATAAATCACCACAACCTAGCAAAAACACACTTCCTGTTTTTTAATTCAACTCAACAATAGAAATTTTAAGCAACATCGGAGATCAAGTTTCCCCATGATTATTACTTACTTCATTAGAACAGTTACTTGATGTCAATTGGAGGCCTATTGGAACGCTAAAATTGATATCAAGGACAAGCAGGAGGACCACCTCCACCTGTACCAACTATCAAAAGGGACAGAGGCTTTGTAACTAAGAAATCTGAAGGAGGTCTTAACCACACCTTTGAAATGGATTTGAGGGGACAATCTTAAAGTCAATTTCCTCTGCATATGGGCATACTAATTTTGGAGAAATCAATGAGGGTACTTGGATCGTTTTTCCTAGTGCTAATTGTGTTTGTTTGACCCCAAAAACCTTGGTTATAATGCACTCATTCGCTGCTTTTAGACAAATGGTTGAGGATTTATTATGCATGATATGGCCTGTATAAAGGTCATTGACCTTGGACCTTGAATATCTGACCAACGCCTGCCAAAGGCCGGACAAATTTTTCATAATAATTCCATATAGCCCTACCGATATACAAAAGTCACACAAGTCCTTTATAGATTTTTCAGGTGTAAATCGCATATGCCTCCTACTATTCGAATGCTTCTTCTAGTGTGTTAAAAAAAACCATGTTTGTTAAGCCGTATTACCAATGGAAACGTTCATATGTTAGCTCACCAAGAAAATGATGGTTGGAACTTTGAGATCATGGTTTTGCATGCAAAAAAGTACATTGCCGTATTTGTGGTTCCTGCTGCCGGTTACTTGATTTCTGGGCTCATATCTTTAAAATATTGACTCTCCATTTTATGACTTTTCAGAGAGTTAGACTAACGTCCTATCTACTACAACTCAAAGAATTATCATGTGCTTTTTGTTCCTTACGGAAACGAGTGTTTGACCTAATGTCTTTGTGTGGAAGCTACGGTAACCAATCAAAGTATTGCCTTTGTTTTTTAGGCAAGGCCGTAAACACTTGCATTACCTCATTAAGGTTTTAGTGCATACACCTCAGGATTGATCTTGTAGTATTATGGAATGCACTAAACTTGCTGTCCGTAAAGGCCGCATCTATCTATTTACTATTTCGTATCCACGTATCCGACGGCGACTATGATCGCCCTACACGTCCGCGCAAGGCGGCCACTCAGCATTCGACCATGACTTGCATCTTTTGCCTTTCTCGGTATCCCCACTACACCAGCGGTTTTACGTTGTACGTAGTTACCAGCCACAAAGAAGCGATAATTTTTATCAGTTCTGACGGGCAAAAATCAACACTATTTCACTGTTATCCAGTGTATATCATCATGGGCGGCTCCGAAAAAATGAAATTTCTTAGGCTGCACAATAGCGCTAAAAAGTTACAAAATGGAAACGAACTGCGTGTGAATTCACACGCCATGGACACAATGAAGACTGTGAATGTCTGCAGTCCGGTACAAAGATGCATCGGTTCCCAAATTGAAAAACCACCGAATCTGCAGCTTCTAATAAGTGGAATGACTTATTTTATTGTTATTATTTTTCTCTACATATTTCTTTAAATACAATTGTTTTTTTCGACAAATTATTCCTTTTTAAAACATGGTTAAATGTAGTCCACATGTCCCGTACCCTACATCCCGACCTTTACGTAACAACCAAAACCCCTCATCTATCCATTTACAGTCTAAATACATCGTGTAAATCGCCGGGTCATTTTCACGTTTAACTGATAGGTCCAGGCGTAGCAATGCCATGCACAAATGAGACTAACTTTGTTCAGATCTCCGAAATCGATCACATTGGCACGGAAGCGATCGGTCCTTTCTCAACACAACAACCCGCATCGGAAAGATGTCACTTTTTTTCAGGCAATACGATCGGTCTTTGGGGACTATTCAATTTTTCAAGTACACGGAATATATCAACATTCTTTGTTACTTTCTTTTTGTCTGGATGTTTGAATTTTACGAAAAATGATTTTGTCTTCTCACGTGGCTGTATTACCAATTTTAACACGTATTCTAATACCTAATCTTTCATTTCCTCAGTCAACGACGCAAAGTGGGGGACGAGATACCTTCAATTTTTACAACAAACAGTGAGACACCTGCCCTTGGAATTCCAATTTCGGCCATCCCTGACATCATCCTACAATAGTCCGAGGGAAATACACGGTGAAAATTGTTAAAATTGCGAAAATTTAGGTTGTAAAATTCTTCTTATCGTCCGTTGAAGCTCGTAAAGGCATATGCGCGTTTGTACTGTTTTGTTTGGGTGGCCAGGATCCCCCCATATGGCGGCGACGTAGGAGGAGTGTCCTTTCGAGCTTCCCCGTCGGATTCGTTAAGCAGTTTAAATCACTTTCGAATGAATGAGAAAGCGTTGGAACGTCGCTTTGTGTAACATATCTTATCAACATTTATCAATTTTTTTTTCTGTTTCTGCCCGAAATTGGTTGGAAAGCCATTCCTTCGGTCAAGTTTGTGACCTAAAACCTCATGTATTCTTACCCTTTTACATTATTAATTACCATCAGTCCCCTAACCAAATAATGTGTTCACTTTCACTGATTGGTTAATTTTGTCATGGGAAAATAAATTCCGTCACGTGTTGAACATCAGCAGTAAACAAAAGGGGAAGATACGGCGGTCCGGTAAATACGTATATATCCTGTTTCTCTAAATTGAAAAAAAAGTTGGCGCACATTTGAATTCCTCTAGCACTGGAATAATACCGAAAGTGCATTGGGGGAAAAAGGGATTCGACCCGTCGCGGAGTTGCGTGTTCACTTTTCCGTGTTGCGAAGCACCGAAGTACCCGAACAAAAACGTTTCAATTTTTCTCGCTAGTTCTATAGGTTTCAGACCCAATTACGATAAATATCCAAACAAAACTAGTAAGGACCCTTTGATGCAAAGATCTCCTTAGAACCCCTTCTTTTTCGGAGAGATTTAGTTTTATTTGCATACATTCGCTATGACGGGACTGATAACGTTATCTCTCCCGCAGCAATACTATTTAGATCATATTTTCGACATTCTTTGACACAGACTACCCCTTCCGGACGCGCCGCAGGGGAAAGAACAATATGAGATGATCAAAGAATGCTCCAGTAAATAATTTTTCCGGTTCATTGGTCGAGAGGACCCTTTGAGTAGTCTCATAGAGACAAAAGAGCAGAATTTCTCCTGAATGGAGTAGACTACTCCAAAGGGTGCCCTCCGACCGGAAATTCAGGCAACATGCATAGAAGTCAAACTGTGGCTAATGACCGCCGTTGCTGGAGGTAACTAGTGGTCCGCCTAGCGTTCCGCCGATGATGATGATTCTTGCAAACATAAATCCTTGATTTGTACATACTTTTTGGTTCGCCTCATAAAAACACCAATTTCCAGAGCAAATATTGTCGCTTCCGAATATTGTCACATTTCTTAATTTTTTTTACATAGCAACAATGAATAGGAAAAAACCAAATATTAACCCTAACACCACATCTCTCTGAGGGAACTGAAGAATAGGGAAGGGGAAAGAAAAGAAGTCGCAAATTCGGGTGGGACTCGAACCCAGTCCCATGACCCGAGATACCGCGATAGGTGACGCTGCCCGGTCAGCGATTTCGTTCCCATCATGTTTAACTTTGTTTGCGGACGGTCAATCGCTACATCCCTGGACAATGCTGGCTCGATATATTGTGGGATTTGGTGTCGTAGGATTTAGTGCAGCAGTGTCGGGGTATAGGGACCCGACGCATATCTCCGCAGTGTTTTGCGCGATGTTCTTTCGCACATTGTCAGAAAATTGAGATCCAGAGCTAGACAAGTCAATAAGACACACAGTATTACCACCCATTTGCGTTTGGGTCCTGATTTAAGTCATATGGAACTCCCCTCCCCAACATCATCACTTAATACGCCTCGATCTCACTTTGCCCTAGGATTTTCAACAATAGTATTGTAAATTTTTAATTAAGGTTTTTATAGAACAGACTCAATATTTTTGTGATACTGTGACACTCACCTACAATATTCACTGTTGGTCTTGAAGATAAAATTCCCCGATCCGTGAGTAAAATCTTTCCGATAGCTGTAATTGAGTGGGGGGGAACCCAATCGACATTTCCATATCCATCGGTCAAGCATAGTTAGCAAATATCAATAAACAAAATAATTCAAGGTTGAACTCGTATTGTATTGCGATGAGGCCCAAACGTTAAAATTAATGATTTTACTAACCCATGAAGCTAGAGAGAGGGAGTGAAATATTACAGGATTAAAAATAACAAGCGATTTATCTGGGATTAACTTATCTAAATACGAATTTTAACCCAGCACACGCTCCTCAATTTCAACCTTACACCTCTCTAAAAGGGAAGATGGCTCACGGTCCCTGGGATTTACTATTGACTATACTCAGTACACTCTCCTCAATTCAGCCTTCTACCTCTCTAAAAAGAAAGAGAGTCTCACGGTCGCTTGGATTACTATACTAGACTCATCACAGACACCCTCCCATCAATTTCAAACCTGCTACCGCATCTCTAAAAGGGACGATAGTCCTTACGGTCTCCTGGATTTAACTATTGACTAGACCAGCAACACCCTCCTCTTCAACTTCGACCTCTACCTCTCTACAAGGGAGATAGTCTCACACGGTCCCTTAGGATTTATATTGACGAAACTCCGCATCACACCCTCCTCATTCTACCTAGCCTCTCTAAAAGGAAAGAGAGTCTTACGGTCCCTTGGATTTACTATGGACTAGCCTCATCAACCCCTCCTCAATTTCACTCTACCTCTCTAAGGGAAGATAGTCTTACGGTCCCTTGGATTTACTACTTGAACCTAGACTCGTACACTCTCGCTCATGTTCAACCTTTTTCTACCTCTCTAAAAGAACGATAGTCTCACGGTCCTTGGATTCTATTGACTAGACTCAGCACACCCTCCTTAATTTCAACCTTCTATTCTACCGCTCTAAAGGGAAGATAGTCTTACGGTCCCTTGGATTTACTCTTGACTAGACGCAGTAACCACTCTCCTCAATTTCAACCTTCCTATCTAACCACTAACCGCTCTAAAAGAAAGAGAGTCCTCACGGTCGCTTGGATTTAGCTATTGACTAACCGCATACCTCTCCTCAATTTCACACTTCTACCTTCTCTAAAAGGGAAGATCACGGGTCGGTTGGAGTTTACTTATTGACTAACCCAGCACACACTCCTCAATTTCACCCTTCTAACTCTCTAAAGGGAATATCACGTCCGGTGGATGTACTATTGACTAGACTCATACACTCTCCTCAATTTCAATCAACCTTCTACGTCTTCTAAAAGAACGATTAGTCTCATCCGGTCGCTTGATTTATATTGACTAGACTCAGCGCACCCCTCCTAATTTCAAACTTCCTACCCCACTAAAAGGGAGATAGTCTCACGTCCGCTTGGATTATACTTTGACTAGACTCAGTACACCTCTCCTCATTTCCACCTCGTACCTCTCTAAAAAGAAGATAGTCTTACGTCCCTGGATTTAACTATTGACTAGACTCAGTACACCCTCTCCTCAATTTCAACCTTACTACCTCTCTAAAAGAAGATGCTACGGTCGCTTGATTTACATTGACTAGACTCATTACACTCTCCTCACTTTCAACCTTCTACCTCGCTAAAAGAGATAGTCTTAGGTCCCCTTGGTTTACTATTGACTAACCACCACCACCCTCCTTAATTCAGCCTTCTACCTCTCTAAAAGAAAGATAGTCGCACGGTCCCCTTGGATTTACTATTGACTAGACCATCATCACACCCTCCTTAATTTCAACCTTCTACTTCTCTAAAAGAAGATTCTTCGGTCCCTTGATTTACTATTGACAGACTCAGTACAACGCTCCTTAATTTCACCTTCTCTACGCTCTAAAAACAGAAAGAGAGTCTCAACGGTCCCTTGGATTCTATTGACTATACTCGCACAGTGGCCCTCCTTAATTTCACCCTTCTACCGTCTAAAGGGAGATGTCTTACACTGGTCGCTTGGATTTACTATTGATTAGACTCAGTACACTCTCCTCATTTCATCCTTCTAAACCTCTCTAAAAAGAAGATATTCTTCGTCCCTTTTATTTCCTATGACTAAACGCAGGCACACCTCCTTAATTTCAAACCTTCTACCCAACTAAAAGGGAAGTAGTCTCATGGCCTGTCACTTGGAATTTACAATAGAAACGTGCTTAATCGTTGCATCGTTACTCAAATCGAAATCCGATTTCATTTTCACTTAGTTTAATCAGAACCACTCAATGTCCAAAATAAATTAACAGATGCGATAAATTTGCCAATAATAAATTTGTTAAAGACCAACGCATTTTTTTAAATTGTGGAGACTAAGGACTTTACTTTCATTTTTTTTCATTTCAAGAACCTTTCAAACTACTTGAGAAATTCTACCATATCGTGCCGATTGTAAAATAGCGTTTTTTTTTCTTTCTTTAAGAAATTTGTAAAATTCACATTGCTCCCTCGCTTTTTTGGGGTAGAGATACTGAAAAAATAGAAATTATTAAGTGTATATGACTATTCAATATATATTTTGACGTTTTTGAAATCCTGGATCCGCCCCTGCTTTTTTCCTCCCTCAAACGGCCAATGCCTTACGACCTTACAAATATCCGAATAATAAGTTATTTATATTACCACCACCCTGTTTAAACACTGGAAATAACACGTCTAATAATGCGCCTAATATATAACAAATGCAATTTATTTGTATTTTGTCACGCGGAATTAGCGAACACGAGACGTTACCATTGCGACAAAAGTTATTCTACTAAAGTGCCATCAGTTAGAGATGACCAAGATTGGATTCTGCAAGATGATGTGAACGAAAATGCCCACTACTGTTCAATATAGTGCAAAATTATATCTCATTCTTTGGAAAAATTGTGTTCCTCGGCCTCGGGCTCAATATGTAATCCCCCTAGATGCACTGTATTGTGTCTTATTGCGATTTATTCCTTTAATACACTCTTACTGAGGCGTGTATTGCTTGTAATATCAAATTTCACTTTTCAACAATATTGTTCTTAGAAACATTCAATAAGAAAAAGCCGCTGTTGTCTATTATTTATTATCCTGACATATACAATATGCATAAAGCAACACAACAGATAAATGAAGAACCAGCTTCATGTTTGGCTCCAGGTGGGTTGATTGTGGCGAGTTGTTTCCCGAGCCAAAGTACTACTTCAATACAATACCTCTATCTTCATTAAGTTCACAACGTCGCTCTGAGGAACATGGGCGGAAAACCAACGGTACCCGCTCTCTGGGACGGGCCGAGATGACACGCTTCCATATGAAAGCCCCTGTTGATTTGATTTCGCCAAAAATGAGATTTGTTACTATAGAGGATGCAATTCAGCAACGTATAGATTAATACAGTTTAGGGGCAACTTAACTGTTATGTTTCATATTAACTTTATCCTAATTACTTCATATTCTCTCTTTATAGTATCGTCATCTTTTCAATCGTATTATGTTAGCTCAAACCTGTAACATAAATTTTCAAAGATTAAGGGCATTGGTTCAAGCGACGACCAGACTTTGTTTTCAGGATATTAGTAACTGGTTTACTACTTGAACAAAGGCTATCCGTTGCAACCCAGCCAGGCGCACATTGTTTTCTTTACAAAGTTGCCGTGCGCCGAGCTGCAGGGCAAAGATAACCTTTTATTATAGCAACTTCTAATGTAACCTTACGTACGGTCCCTAGAGGAAAAATGATACAGCCTACGATCACCCGCAAAAAAAGGAGGCGTAGCGGTATTTGTGTTGTGAGGAGCATTTCCCCGTATAACACAAAGCAGGGGTTCCGCTCTCTTGTTTTCGAAAAGTGCAAAACTGAACATTTTGGGATTTAAGGATATATGTCAGTGGCATATTGCGGGAAAATGTGAAGGTGCTGTTACGGGCGTCCCAAGGTCAGAAACCAACCTAGAACAAAAATCCCATAACATTTCTTAGAAGACTTGACTTGACCAATGTTGTAAATGAAACACTGGTTTAATTTATATATGAAATCTGATATGATCATCCATCACAAAAGGTACCTTACATTAAATTGGAACAAATTGAAAATTATTAGATTTCTTACATATTTACAAACTAAATGATACCACTTAATTTCAATAAAAGTTCAAGAAAGTCTTGTTGGGTGTGCATCAGAGTCTATAGAATCAGTTCACATAAACTCTTGGCGACACAACAGCGATAAAATCACTTGCACCGTAGACAGTGCCCTTCGCTGCCCCCTAATTAGTTTGTGAACATTATGACTAACTACGATTTATTGGACATCTTGTGCCTGGGTTCTCGGAGGACAATGCGCAATATCGTTTCTTTTCGAACAACTAAGAGCTATTTTACGGGCACACTTTGGCATTGTGCCTTGATTTAAATATGCAGTATTGCCTTTTTGACTTCGCTTCGTATATGCTTTGGTGAATGATAAGCTATAAAGAACCGAAGGCGCCATGTGCACTAATCACTATGAGTTAGTATAATCTCAAATCCCTTGGCACAATTCAGTAGCTTTCATTCACCAATGTATTTAGAAAATACACCCCTGTTTTTTTTTTGTTTATACATGATAACCAGACACACAAGGTCAGTAATGTCATGTATGTACAAGTACAACCCACTGAACTTTGGCCTTGGTGGATGAGCTTATAGTAACTCATAGTGATAAATTTAAAAACTTTAAATTGACACTTGGACTGGAATCAAGTCTGTAGGGACACGTCTCCATTTTTACATCACATCATTCAAATTATGCATTAAAGCTCATTAATTTGGAAGTAAGGACACACAAAAAGCACAGTAGGTCCAAAACTTATGTATAAGTCTTGGGAAGGGATGATTGCCCGCGAGGAATTGCGAGGATCTCACAATAAACGTACGCTACAATTGAATTTTAAACCTTGTAGACTACGGGCTACCATGACCCCCCACTGCCACCCCCCCCCCGGGGAGTTTTGGAGACAACCATTTTTTGGCAGCTTATACATAAGCAAACTGAAATCGGTTGTCTGCAAAAAATCCCCACCCTGGGTTAAACGCGTGAGGGCGCTTTTTCAAAAATGGCTCCAAAATGCAACCATACCCCCTTGGGGAGAGAAGTACCAACATGCCTAGCCAACACAATGGTCCTCCTCTTTACATTGATACCAACAAAATGGGTACCAACATGCCTAGCATTCGTCACAATGACGTCATAAAGTTAGCATGTTAGCAAAAATTTGGTCAATTTCCATAGAACACAAGGGGAAGGGGAAAAATTCAATTTTCGCCAAAAAGTTAGGAATTCCAATTTTCATGCGGTTTTGGGCTCTACTTGATGAGAATTGACTAGCTTCATATAAAAATGAGAGCATTTCGTGCTATAATAAGGGTGTTTGAGTTGCTTTTAAAATTCAAAATTATCAATTCTTCAACAACCCGATATTGTACATTTTTTCATATTTCATCAAACATTGATGTCCTAGTGACGTATAATGGGTGATGTTGGCATTATTTTGGGTACCAAATTACAGGAATCGGATGTTCAGTAAAAATCACAAACAAATTCGGGGGGGGGGGGGCGGTCGGGAGTTTGTTACAACAAATGGCTCGGATGACGAGGGTTTAAGTTCGAAACGCGACAAGTATATCGATGCCTCCCTAAGCCTTGGAGATCGACTAATGTGCCAGAGCACTAGCATGAGAGATTTGTTGAGGATGCACATTCAGAGACCAAATTATCAAACTGATTGGTACCAGAAGATGTGGCAAGAGCCAGAAATTCCTCCACCAGAGCTCATGGTGGAAGTTTAAATGATGGTTTTTTTCTGCACTAGAGACAAGTGGCCATCAGGAGACTTGATGCAACAAGAGTTGTCATGATTAATAGGATAATAGAATAATCTGATACAGAAGAAGACAGTTACGACATACTCAAGCGAGGGGAGGAGGAAAAGAGAAGATCAATTTCTGAATCTAAAGGGAGCTCAAGGAAATAGCATTGCTTAAAAGCGGCAATTGAACAATACCAATGATTATTAAAATGGAAATTCTTCTTATCGTATCAAAAAAACAGTGGTTCTCAAATGTGATATAGCCAGAGGTGGGCGACGATGTCTGGCTGCTTAACTGAATTCTGCAAGGTCCTGTCTGTGCATTGATGCACCAACATTGGGCAGACCAAGAGATGCTCCAGTTCCTGATCTGCTTCCAGGTATAGTCTCACTACTGCAAGGAAACTTTTGATCGGCCGATTCAGGATCTCAATCAGCTGAGACACCGCCACTCAGACCACGAGAAGCCAGCCCCAGGCGGAAGACGCTCACCAGGCTCAATACCAATGATGCCACTTGGTTGACAAGCATGTCTTTCTACAAGCCAACCCCAAAAAATCTTACAGACATTTCAAAGGACGGACTTCAAAGAAACTACCCCGGACTAAGGCTGTCAGCTGCCAGCCTCCGTCCAAACACAGGGCGCCTCCACAACTAGATACTTGGAGCTATGCTCATGCATGCTACGCTGCTGCATGTAATAAGTTGTCCGCAGGAGCTGGCCGAAGACACCCGCGACAAGCCGCAGGAGGCATCCAACGAGCGGTCAAGCTTCTGGGCTGGACCCCCTCCCATACAGGCAAGCATACTCACACATGAGCAGCACAGGGCAAGCGGACCGTCGATCTCAGGGCATGCGGGCATACAGGATAATGGGGAAAGCCCCTTGCGGGGGTCCGGGGCAGAGACCCACGAAAGCCTCGTTGAGTTTAACATGTTCGAGAGGGAAAATGCTTTTGGAGAGGGTTATGTCCTTATCTTGAACTATGCTGAACGTTGCGGGGGTAGGGGCGGAGCCTCCAGAAGCTCTTGGGTTTTAGCATGTTTCAGCGCATCGGGAGCTCGCGGTTATCTCACAATCATGACGAGAGACTAGACTGCCCCTGGCGGGTCCAGGTTTCGGAGCCTGTGGAAAGCTCTGAGTTAATACATGTTGATAATTGAGTGCCTTCGGGAGATCTCAGTAATATCTCATTATCTTGGAAGCAGATAAACTATACTGCCATGGCGGGTGGGCAAGGTGACGGAGCCCCGGGACCTCTCAGTTTTAGTATGTTTCAGTGCCTTCGGAGAGATCTCGGTTATTTCATTATCTTGAAGAAGATTGAACTATACTATTGTTATTTTTCGAAAAAAAACATTTCACTTGCCTGAGGTGGTGTCCGGGGCATGTGCACCCTCTCCCGTGCCCCTCCTAGCTACGACCACTGCTCGATGTGGGCCATAGAGTGCAGTCCAAGGGACTCCTAAGTAAACATGACGATCACAGTGCTCCAGGGGCGCTCAAGACCCAGGTCACTCAAAGGTGACGCTGGACACGGCCGCGCAGACAGAAGCATACACCTGTGCCCCGGATGGACATGCGCGTGATGGTTCGCCTCACAATAAGGGGCGATCCAATCTAAAGGCCCTTTGAGTCTCTCTTTGACATATGCATCCTGTGCGCCAATTACAAAAAAAAAACAAAAAAAAAAAAAAAAAAAATGATTGTCTTTCCAAAAACGAAAGGCTCCCGCACTCTCAGACCGGTCACCGGCACAGATGCCGAACAGGAGAGGCATGAGCACGCTCCCCCGGGGCATTCCATCCCTGGGCCCATATAGACCACAACAAGCACCTGTGTGGTGAAAGTATGTATACATTTCTTAACAACAAACCAACTACCCCCCCCCCCCCCCATATGTGGACGCGTTTTGGTTGATCGATACGCGTACACTCCTTACCTGAAGCTCTCGCAAGCAGGCGTAGTAGTAGAAGCTTGTTGCTCACTAGTAACCATCCGTTAAGACTCAAGAAACCATGTATGCGGATTCAAGGTGATCAGTGATTAAGGATGCTGTGGTTGTGGTCTAGTGATAGTAAAGTTCATGACCATTTTACATTAAAGCGCCCTCTTATACTACTTGAAAGGCTAACTACTGCATTTTAGTGTTTACTTTACCTCAAATAATCACAGGTCCATGGACAAAGTATCTTAATAGGTGGACACCGGCATTTGCATTTAAAGAGCATTAAGTGTTGTAATACACGGTATTTCATTGTTTTGGTGGCCATTTTTGAAATATGACGCCCTCTAGAGGCAGGTTAAAGACAGGCCAAAGGTTTTCATCTATTCCTTGGTGTGTTTGTGCGACTAAGTAGTCACAGTGCATGAATTTGATCAAAAATTAAAGATAATATGTCAAAAAGGGCTTAAGTGAATATTGGCCGCCATTTTGAAAAAAGCGCCCTCACTCTTTAAACCAGGATGGGATTTTTGAAGACAACCTGATTTTGATAGCTATATGTATAAGGTTCCAAAAAATGTTGTCTCCAAAAATCCCCGGGGGGGGGGTGCGGGGGGGGGTCATGGTAAGCCCGTAGTTTAAAGGTTTAAAAATCATTGATAGCGTACGTTTATTGTGAGATTCACTCGCATTCCTCGAGGGCAATCATCCTTCCAAGATTATATTCATAAGTTTGGACTACGTGCTTTTGTGTCCTTCCAAAATTAATGAGCTAAGCATTCATTTGAATATATGATGTGATGGGTTAAATGGAGACGTGTCCACAGACTGATCCAGGTCAAGTGTCAATGAATTTTAAAGTTCACTATGAGGGACCAATAAGGCTCATCCACAAAGGACACAGTTCAGTGGGTGTACTTGTACATACATTACATGAACTGACCTTGGTGTGATCTGGTTATCATGATAATACAAAAAAACAGGGGGTATTTCTAAAAATACAGTGGTGAATGAAAGCTATGAATTGTGCCAAGGGAATTGAGATTTTACTAGCCTCACAGTGATAGTGCACATGGCGCAGTCGAGTTCTTATAGCTTATCATTAACCAAAGCATATCGGAAGCGAAAAAGCAATACATGCATATTTAAATCAAGCACAATGCAAAGTGTGCCGAGTATGGTGATATATTAATTAAAACGTTATATAGGTTCTAAGAAGTTAACAATAGATGATAACAGTGGTTATAATGATATATAAGGGACGGTGTCTATAAAAGATTTCCCGCTGTGATATTTTTGCTGTTCATGTACGTCTTAATACGGCATAAAGGGCCAGGACCCGGATCGCCTAATAGCCTCGTCCCGGAACCCATATTTTACGGAAGTGTGTAAATTTTGGATACTGAAAAAACTACTATTTTTCTTTTACCACTGTTGAAATCTTTAGCGCTAAAGAGTGTGGTTTGGAAGCTATGAGCAAACAGACCACCCCCCCCCCAATTATATCAATTTGACATAGTACTATATGGGCCTTAGAAAATCACGTTTACTCTCACATAAAACTGATTGAAATATTCGGTGCGAAACTTTACAGATGCGTTTTGGGGGGTGTGACGACCATTCTATCAAGGATGAAAACTTCATATATTAATTCGCGTCATCCTCCTCTTTAATTTCATGTAAACCAATAACAAGTGTGCAAAAGCTTTGTTCCGTATTAAAGACTCCCTGAAGCAGTACAATGATCACAGCGGTGATAATCTATATATTAAGGAAACAACGACTTCAAACCTCAACTAGGGAGTCTATATAATGGGAGAGAAACTCACCCCGTCTGGGCGAGAGGCCTCCTCGTCGACGTCCTCAATGATAGAGGGCAGTTGTTTCAAAATGTTAGGGACTTGATGAAACCCGTAAGAGTGGTCCACATTTACATGTTCAATGGACGCATTAAAAGAGATAAAATCTCAATCTAAGATAGTAGCTATGCTTTATTTAAGTTTTGTTTCCTTTTTTTTTCCTGTTTTTAAGATGATTGAAATCGAGATATTTTTTTTTTTGGATATAACTTTCCGTATGTGTTACCATCACAGGGCAATCTTGTGGGCTTTCACTAGTCTACCGAGTTATTATCATTAAACACAGCTATCCACACACTGCGCGGGGCGCTATAAAAACGGTTCATGGCTTTGGACGTGCTAAATATAGGAGTTTCACAGGGACTGCTCAACCGCCGGTTGCCCAAAGGTTCGTGGCGGTCATTACCGTGTCCATTGTTATAGAAAACCCTTGCCAACGGTAAGAATGAGCGGAACCTACGAGCACCCCCGAGGAGCATGGGCACTTTGGCCATTATCCGAATAGTGTCAAAGTTGAAGCTACGAAAGACCAAATATCCAACATTATGAATCCTGGTAATATGAAAAAATCGTAAACTTTATATGTTGAGAACACGGAATAATGAATGGGTGGTTTAAGACAACACCGATATTTATGGGCATTGCCTTTTTAAGTTAAATGGAGGACCATCTTCTTCTTAGCGTATCCACAAGTCATTGGTAATGGCGTGTGGTGATCAGGATTATTCAACGGAGTGAGCTGATCCGGAGTCGGTGATCCATGATACGGACACTCCTATCATGGCCCGCTTTTGAGGACCGCGGGGCCGATTTGGGAAAAACAAGCAGAGGTTTACACCTACTTTGTTCGACCTGACTGCGATTACATGTACAGTTGTGACTCTTGGACACTCTCTGTGAATGCTCTGTAGACCATCTAAATGTACTATGAGCACGTATTTTACTTAGTTAAAATATATAAACAAGTATTTTGTTGCTTTTGTACTAAATGAGTAATTTGTGTACCTAAAATGCATCCTAAACAAGTATCTTGATAGGACTTTACAACCTTAAACGAGTATTTTTGGAAGGCTATGTGTAGAGACGATATGAATGACGACCAATAACATTGCCATTGTACATTGATGGGATTCCTTTGTACATTGGACATTCATGGGATTCCTAGAATTAGGCAATCATTTAAATTACCGCCGTGAGAAAAACCATGTGAAATCAGGAGGAAATGGAGGATTTGAAATCAATGTGTGTTTTTCTAGCATTTTATGTGAAGCTGTGATTCATTGTAATAAAAATATCAAAAACGGCTAAAACCGTAAACTTACAAAGTAAAAACCATACCCAAATCTTGCATTTTCGGTTGATTTTGATACCCCTAAAAATGTACGCGCGTTACATCGTCTAGTCCGAAAAAACGAAACTAATACAAGTTTGTACACGAGCATGCTATCCACCTTGGAAGCAAGTGCCGCCCCCCCCCCAAGACAACCGTGAACAGGTTGTTGAATTTTTTAAGCCACCCTAAATTACACGACCGAAATAGAAATTATTATGAGAAACAGTTTGCAGTGTGCATGGGAATGAATTGTGGATATGAAGGACGAGGAATCCCGGGGGATCAGTCTCCATAGACAAGGGGGTATATCCGGGTCCAAGAATTCAGTAAAAAGGGTAGTTGTTCAGGATCAGGCACGTCCGACGTAACGGAAAAGGGTCTAAAAAAATCACTAAAAATCAAGAAAAAGAAAAAGGGTTTATTTTCTAAATGAGGACTTTACGCATGTAGGGTCCATATTCATTTAGCATAAAAAAAATTTAAAAAGTGTTCCGGAAATCTGTACTTGCCTTCAAACCTGTGCTTTCAAATCCTTTTAAATTTCCAAAATTGTCCGCGCTACGCGCGGTTCTAAGGAAAACATACTCGTGATTTTTAGTACAGGCCTGTTGGTTTTGAGATGAGAAATGATTACTCCTTTTGGGTATAGTGCATGATTATGTCACTATACCAAAATTGCTTTATATCACTATCCATGAAACGGACAAGGTTTTAGCAATTAAAACTCAGAACTTTATTAAATGTAGTCAATTCTAGGTTTATAATTTCTTAAAATAACTTTTGGGACATAGTTTGTGTGACATTAATATGCGCCGATTGGGCAATTTTAGGGGGAAAATGCCGATTATCGATGAGCGGCAAAGCGGAAATAAGTGGCGAAAATAACGTTCTATAAATGCGAAGAATTCTCCGGTTCTATAGGACCCAGACGAAAATGTCTGAAAACTAAATACCTCATGATACTATCCATCCAGAAGGGACCCTCGTCCTCCTGTTGTCCATCCCCCCCCCCCCTTGACTCGGCTACGCGCTCGGTTGGCTCGGTCAGGGAAACGAGGGTCCTTCTAGATGGACTGCCTCATGCAAGTTTTTCCGCGACCCAACCCGTGCCACTTACGACGCGTGAACACCTTTAATTTCAGATTAGTTCCAAATAAACCTTACATTGGCCCTATATGCATTTTACAGTTACCACTTACAATTTCAAATTGTTTTACCAAAATTGCGTGAGAAAGAAATGGTTTCGGAAAGCAAACATTGATTGGTATGCGTTACAGCGCTTCGCGCGAGGAAGAGAGACAATCCATCCCGAGCATTAGGCCTACTATATGATTCTCTGTGGACACCTTCAAAAACCATCAATCTGGTTTACTTTTTATAAGACCATTTATCATACCTATATTTTGAATAAGGAATCGCTTACAAAATTTCAAATATCTCTATCAACCATTCGCATGAAATTGCCTTGGAAAGTGAAGATTGCAAGACCCCCCCACCCTCGCCGCTTGCATGTAGCGCAATGTAACGCAATGGCCGCTCAGCAGCTATATCGTCCACTTTTATCGACTAGTCGTGCCGCCGTCCTGAGAATTGTTGGATACGCCCCTGGCTCAAAATGCATTTCCCTTTTAAATACCTTTCCTCGGATATATCCTCGCTGAAAAAATAACTTTCCCCAGATATTTTCTGAATTACACCAAGCTCAGACAAGCCTCTCTGGTGTGCAAAAATACACTGGAAGAATATGGTTTGGGGTTTTACGTATAAAGGGGTAATAATTGCATCAATTACTTGCTTAGGGTAGGGAGAAAGACAAATACTTGTTTAGGGTATGCAAAATTGCGCTACTGATACTTGTTTAGGGGCGCAAATTCCATCAATTACTTGTTAAGGGTTTAGCTAATTGCGCTGCTGATACGTGTTTAGGGGTGAAAATTCAAGCTTCGAAAATACGTATTTAGGGTGCTTTTTGTGATTGCTTGGACACGGATGATACCCCCTTGTCATTGAGAAGTGCCCCCCCCCGGGCGAGGAATCTGCCAAGCGCAGAGCGTAAGACAATGCTCAATTTAAAGAAGAAAAAGTTTTATTATTAGCTCGAAATATACAAGAAATGGAAAACATGTTTTAATATTAGACACCAAAAAGATCAATAAAGAGCCTGACAGCAAGGAGAAAGGACGTGGGTTAGGGAAAAGTCGCGGGACTGATGATGAAAACTGCTTTATAATTGGATTAAAGCTAGAAAGAGATGATTTCAACTTATTTATGTTAATATTTCCAAGGTAACGGACTCTTGAGGGTTTTCCTTGTAAGAACAGGTGTTAGGTATTTCCTCGGATACTTTGAATAACCAACCGTCTCTCCCAACAATGTCCCCCATAAATTAAAATGTCTCTCTCAACCCACTAGCTTTTCACGTTTTAAAGAACTAAAAAAATATCAGAATATTCAAAGGTATAGACTAGAAATTATACTACAATCTGGTCAGGAAGTTTCTAGAGGACAAGCAAGTTGTTGAATTTTATAACCCTATAAACTTAGCTTACACTTAGTAACCTAAAAACTATGTTTTGATTTTTGTGGAATCCTGCCGTTATTATCATGAATTGGTATCCGTGGTAAGCTGTGGCTGTGCAAGCGTGTCGTATTCCAAGGCGTAATGCAACCTGTACGTATGCTAGACCCTCTCGGGTCTTGTATAAACGCTGTTAGGAATACTACATCTTCTCTATGAGTCAACCAGTGGTATTTTTTTTGTGGAATTTTTCAATCCGTGGACAAGTACAAGGTTGGTTCGTATAATGGCGTATGGGCGGCCATTGGGGCATAAAAAGGTGTCAGCGCAGTATTCAATGGACTGATGTCCAAGGGTCCACAGGGAGGGCCGCATGATCTGATTTTTTTTAATGATTTTAGTTTGTTGATTTTTTATATACAGTAGATGCATCGTGTTTGGTGAGTGCGACTTAGTTTAAATCAGGTTCGATTTTAGTTGTCAGTTAACTTACTGGTGCCCCTGATCCGAGACATAGCCGATACTGTGGGGACAGTAGGCGTATGCAGGCGTAAATAATAATTTGGCAGAAGTGACAATACAGGGTGACCCCATAAAAACTTTACCCAAAAGTGACAGTGATAATTTACCACTTTTTTTTTAAATTTGATATCTGTGGTATTTTTTTATCATAAAGCATTGGGTAATTGAGCATGCTTGCCTGACAAAAAAAATTGTTCAATTTTTGGTCTGAGGGGGGTTTTCAAGATAGTCCCAACGAATATGAGTTTGCAAAACAGACTTGTCCATGGGTAATTCATGATGAATGATAAGTACACAGAAATTTGTGTTGGCACCGGGCTTTTCAAATCGAATCATAAGCAGCAGTTGTATCTAAAAATCACCAGTATTTCCTGTCTTGTACCGTGGGACAAGTCTGTTTGTGCTGACTATTGTTCATTTGGGTGGGACCATATCTTGAGAACCACTCAGCCAAAATGACAAAAGAATTCAGGTACAAATGCTCTATCACGCCATCGTTAAATGAGTCTTTCTTTTCAATATAACATATATGGGCTAATTTAGTACTTGCTCCTATTGTAAATTAGAACTTTCATCAAAAGTTTCACCAAAGAAAAAAAAACAACAAATTTATTCGGTAAAAGCTTTACCTTAGTGGCCCAAATCGTAATTGTTCCATCACATTTTAAAGGACACCTGTTATGTGAAAGTATTATTCGTTGCCTTGTAACTTTCTTTTTTTTTCTGGTTAGATTATAGACGTAATTACTAAGGATTCAACTAGAACACGTCTCCTCAAGTTGGGTCTGTAATTCACAATTTCCATTTTGGTTAATTACAACTCCGTCTAAGGACAAGTGTAATAAGCCGGCAGCATACGATCGGGTATAAGTAAAATGTCTTGTGGACGAAGGATTCGCTAAAGTTGTTATGTAGCTGTATATCCCCCTTGCCTTACGGGGGTGTTTTAAAAGGTGCAAACGAGAGATTTCAGATAACCGGTAGTCCCTAAAAATGTCAAATTCTGATTTTGGCACTGGTGTAAAGCTTTCTATCAAAAATATCCCAATCTGAAAGGTTAAAGTCTGGAGACTGTTTCGCTTTGGTACAAAAATTGTGATATGTCTAATTTCCTAGAGGAGCAGCAAATCGAAATTCGCCTATGTTTTTTCTATTGAAATATAAGCATATAAGACTCTCCCTTTGTTTTCAACTTAAAGACAATTCTATAAGCCAAATCAAAGGTAAGAGATCTTTTTGTTTGTACTTTTTTCTTTTATTATTAACACCACTACATATGGCAGAAAACAGATGCCTCAAATTCTCATCGTTGTCACCTTTAAACCATCTCAAGTTTGACGGAATTAGACACGAGACAAAATTGAGAGCAACGCTCTTCACCTTCAATTTAATTAATCTGGTCTAAAAAGCCATTTCTATCTATGTTATTAATACACCAACATTGTGAATATGAAACAACGCTGCTCTCCAGGCCGACCATATCCCGACGTTGATGGTATTAAGATAGACTCCTCGTCGTCGCCCACAACACATACTGTCGTATATTCTCACAAAATAAGTTTTGCTAATTGAATAGTATGTTTATATTACTACTCTTTCGTTTCTGTGCACGTATGTCATTGGTATAGTATAACCACCGTTAACATTTTTCTAATGGGGATTTATTAATAAAATATAACATTTTTTTTTTTTTTTTTTTTTTTTTTTTTTTAAGTTATATATTTGTAAATCTTTCTCTTATTATACTTGAGAGTAGAGCGATCGCATTAGCGTTCAGGTGCACGAGAGCTTTCGAGTCACCCAAATATTGTGTCATAATAAGTAATTTTCATATAGATTAGCCACTCAATAGACTTCTTACCTTGTATTTGGCTATAAAATGTCTTAAAAGAGAGAAAAAATGATTTTGATTTGCTTACTTTCAATGTAAAAACATAGCTGAAATTTCGTATACGAAATTAGAAAATTCACAATTTTGTACAAAGAAACTTTACCCAGCTTAATCCTTTCAGATGGTGATATTTTTTATATGAAAACTTTACAATCAGGGACAAAATTTCGAATTTCGATTTTTTTTAGGGACACCTGATATTAGGAAATCTCTCGTTGCACCTTACACATGTTATGATGAATTATTTAACAAAAGTATAACACAGTTTGCAATCTGTTATGTATCAAGTTCATCTCTGTATAATGACCACGTTTTATTTGTAAATCTTTCTCTTATTATATTTGAGAGTAGAGCGATCGCATTAGCGTTAAAACAGTGTGTAAAGAGATACTACAGAATGTTGGTCTGGTGTTGCAATTACGACGCCGATACGACTATACGTGTATGAAGCACCAATAGGTTAGGGTACGGGCGAACGACTAATGTGATAAAAAATAATCGAGATACGCGAGTATGTGAAACGCAAATTTAAAATCATATATAGAACTGAATTAGACCATATTTAGTTTTTTACTGTATTTGTAGTACATAACAATATGCCAAATATCAAGGTCAAAAATATGATTAAACATTATAGCGACGAATAATAATATATAAAAAAGAAGGTCGGAAAAAACAGCTTTAAAATAATTACTCCAAGTTGAAATAATGTCGATAAGGGAAAAACCGTTTTCCAAAGTACCTTCTTATGAAATAAGGAAACCCTTGTCTATTAATTTGAAATCATATAGGGTAAAATCTCAATATTTCGCCCAAACAACTTTTGGATTCATTATCTTGCTTTCTTACTAAACTTTCACTACAAACAAGACAGAATTGTATTGATATTTAGCAAACTTATGACACATTAAATGCCATATCCTTGAATTTCGCCGATAGCTATAAAAACAAATTGACCTACATCATCTAAACAAAGGCTAAATGCTTTTTGGAACCAATCAAACCCACTTGCTAAAACCCAACACTGAGTTTATGTATCAAAAACACCCCATTAGAAATTATTTCACAAATTTCAATAATCTTGGTCTTCATTTTGATCCCACATTTGTCATGGAATTGCATATATCAATCATATTACAACTTCAACTCAAATTATTGAGTCTTTTGCACAGATCACAAGAATACCTTTCATTTGAAAGCCTTACTATCGTTCATAAATCCTTTGGTGTATGCCAAAGCTTTGATTATTTATGCTGTTTGGGGGTACCTGCAATAACACTCTGCAGGATAAGATTGAAACGGTCCTACAAATTCGATTATACGTTTCCTTCCTGTTGAAAACAAGATCAATCTATCTACGTGATAAAATGGATGGGAACCCTTGTAGCGAGGCACTATCATCTTTGTTGCCCTCGCTGTCTACAAATGTATAGTCAGGGCTTGCCCCTGCCAATTTGTGCAATAAATTTCACTTTCAGTAATTCCCATTCCATAGGAATCCGTTCTAGCACTTACGGTAAAATCAAAGTACTAAACGGCGCTCGAATTGTTAGCGTTCTTTCCAGTATAGGGGGTCTAAAAAATTGGGAATAACCTACCCAACCAATTTTTAGCTACACTCCCAAACCAATCTCTGTTACAGCACTTTCACAACAAATCCCATCACACAAAAAATCATAGCCTTTTAATTTTTATTGTGTATATGTGAAGATTACATTACTCATTATTAAGTAAATATGAGTACTTTAACTCTCCTTTGAATTTGATATGTTATTTTAATATTTTAATTGAATGATTTTGTATTAATGTTCTATGTATTTCATTTAATTTGTTGTACAAAATGTATTTTTAGAATGATAATCCTGGTGATTTTGTATGATATAAGTGTATACAGTTTGTTTGGCATCACTGCATTTAAAGATTGTAATTTAAGTTCAATATTTGTGGTATTTTTTAATAATGTATTAAGAAATTTTAATATTGTAATGAATTTGTTGCTGGGCCATATGGAAGACCATAGGAATACTTATTTTCCTCTGTACTATGGACCCAGGGTAAAGAATCAATTAAACAAACACAAACCAAGCCTGAAGTAGGTTCGACCTCCACAACTTACTCTCTCTCTGCATTGATTTGGTTAGACACTTGTACAGATCTTTAGAGTAAAAGCTGACAATTCCTTGGGTACCATTGCTCATTGTACCTCTCCAGTAATGGAATTGTTGAATGATACAAAATAAGTAATTTTAAATAAAACCATTTCAACAAGGCAAAATAATCCGGAATCCAAAGTGGTTGTCATGTTATTTTTAATTTCCAATTTGGAACGTATATTTGTATACATCAAACAATACCACACTTTTGTGTTAAATTCCAAAAGAGTCTACCCAAGTACATGTTTGGAATATAATGTTGTTTGATTATATTGCTTTGCATATATTGATGACCTTAATGTGCCTGGAATTCCAAAAGTCGTGGGGCGGCGAAACGCAAGTTAAGGTGACTACCCCCCTGAATTATGAACGTGGACATGGGACACAGAGTAGTCTTATTAAGGTTTTAGGTTGACCTGTCCCCATGTTTTGAGTAGTTCGTAATCATTTACTGCCCTTTCTTGTAAAGGTTTACTTTTAAACTACATTCCTGTTTCCGTTTAGTATGAAACCATTTTAAACATTGAATAAACAATTGTGAACTACTGTGTTTTCAAATCAAAGTTCCCCACACACAGCTTTTTTACGCACAAGCACATTTCGCTGTCTTCCAGGTGAATTGTGGATTGCTGTAAAAGGAAAACTTGTCATTTCATTCCCAGTTTCCTCAAGAACGCCAAAACATCAATACAAAACACAAAGAGATGCGGTGAAACATTTAAAATATTTAAAAACATTCGAAGTAATGAAAATATATTCATGTTTATGGAAATTTTGTCCCAGTCCGAGCTGTTTCATTTGGCTTGGTATTTTAACTACACTAAATATCATACTACGTACGATATAACAAACTTAAAAACTTTATATAATTTTTTTCGCAACATGTAAGTCTGCCCATATTTTTGAATTCAAATTGTTATATGTTTACGATACCTACAATTTTTGGTTTGTTTGTTTTCCTTTGAAATACAATAGTGATATTGACGTTTTCAATCTTTCAGGATGGTTTTTTTCATATAACTTGAGAATCAACTAAAACCACGAGCGTGCCAATACAATATGTATTGTAGTTATTTTTAAACTGGAAAGATTCCAGAACACGTGCAAAGCTCATCACATACTGAACCTTTGCTACATTTGCTATATACAGGGGGTCTCAGAACAAGAGACCCTTTTGGAACTTGTTTGAATTCCTACCTGTTAAAAAATTTCCGTATATTTACGGAAATTTCTGGCAGCAGTATTTCCAGACATTTTATGGGTAAATTTACAGAAATTTCTGTCAGTTAAAACGGAACTTTGACATAATTATTTACAACATTTGTCTCATATTAATGGAAAAAAATTTATTTTAACAGATTTTTCCGTAATTTAAATTACGAGGAACCAAAGGAAAGTCCGGAATATTGCTGCCAGAAAGTTTTGTAATATTTCCGTAAATTAACATTTTTATGTTTTTGGTTTTTTTTATGTTTCTCAAACAGATTTTACGGAAAATCTTTTTTCTTTGTTTGAGGAAATTTTACAGTGTAGGCACTACAGAGAAACGCGTGATTTTTTTCAAAGTGCAATTAAATGCATTAGGGACGTAGGGGACTGTAAGAGAGAGAAGAGGGGAAGAGAGACAGAGAGGGTGAGAGATAGATTTGAGAAATTCCATATTCCTTCATCAAGATGTACGATATTGTTGCACAGTCTTAGCAAAAAGAAGTAGCTGTCGCTGGCAGAGAGGCCTAGCATACACTATGTGCTTTGACATAATCGTAGCCAATTTATAGCTAAACCTGATAGATGAGACCTTGTTTAAGATACAGATTACCTGCTGTGCGACGGAACGGTAGTAACAGTTGTAGAGTTAACATAAATTGAAAGAAAGATATATCAGAAAGAGCTATTAAGGAGCACCGGTATTTTACGTATCTTTATAATTTTCAATCATGTTTAGAACTCACCTGTCTTTGCCTTCCTACCTAGGTAAGCCAAATTGCATGAATATTTACAAGTTCTATCAAAAACATGATTTCAGTGAATAGTATATCCGCTTTTAAATCCCTACTGCCGCTTTTTTTTTTCACTTTTCAAAAATCAGCGAGAGCAGACCCTGCCTTGTGTTTACGGGAATGTGCTCCTAGATCTAACACACAAATACCGCCTAACCTCCCTTTTTGCGTGATCGTCAGGTTGCTAGTCATGTTTGCGCTAGGGACGTAATCGGATATAACAAAATGTTGGTCACATGACATGTGTATACACGTATAAAAGTCATGAACAAACCGCATCAAATATACCACAAATGTGATTTCATGAGATAAGATACCAACAAAAAAAGTTAATAAAATGTTTAAAAAAATGAGCCTTCATTAGGTCACTAAGGTCCACATGAGGTCACCAACACGTGACACTACCCAAGGACCATTGTATCTTCATATTTTCCTGTGTAACATAACTGGAAACTGACACTGTATCACGAGTCAGGAAATCGTCAGCATCATGTAGATAACACAAGCAATTTGATAATTCTGACCATAGTCTATGGTCATGACCTTCATGACCCTCTAGATGCCCTTTGTCCTACTCGAGAGAGGGGTAACGTTGGGTCACTACCCAGGACCAATACATATTTTAGTGCTATGAAAACAGTAGCAAATTATGTTTAGGTTAGCGTTGTAACCACAGCCAGACAACAGACAAAGACGATAATCACACTCTCAAAGAGCAACTCCCACCATGTGACCTCGTGACACCAAAAGTGGATATGGCAGTATCGATAAACTGGTTTTTCGTCGGATAAACCTGGTTTTTCGATCGAAAAACAAGGTTTTCCAATCAAAAAAACAGTTAATCGACGAAAAACCATGTTTAATCGACAGAGAAACCCTGGGTTTTTCGCCGATAAACTATGGTTTTTCACTGCTAACCTGTTTTTCCAAATGGTTTTTGCGAAATTCGAATTGTCTAGTTTTTTGGAAAAAAACCATGTTTCTCGGTCGAAACACCTGGTTTTTCAACAATGTGACAATCGAACTCGAACTCAGGTTTATCAGTGTAAACCAAAACGTTATCGTTGAAAAACAAGGTTTCTCGGTCGAATAAACCTGGTTTTTTCGAAAACTATGACAATCGTATTTGAAAAACGTCTTTTTTCAATTAAAAAACAGTTTATCAAAAAAAATATGACAATCGAATTCGAAAAACCTGGTATTTCTATTAAAAAACCAGGTTTATTCAAAATATTTGACATCAATTGAAAAACCAGTTTATGCGAAAACCAGGTTTCTCGTCGATAAACCAGTTATGAAAAACATGACAATCAAATTCGAAAAACCTAGTTTTTCAATTGAAAACCAGGTTATCAAAAAAAACTATGACATCGATTTGAAAAACTAAGTTTATCGGCGAAAAACCAGGTTTCCCGCTCGATAAACTTGGTTTAATAGAACTAGCAAATCAAATTCGAAAAACCTGGTTTTTCGATTAAAAAACCAGGTTTCTTGGTCGATAAACGTGTCTTTAAGAAAGATTCTTTCGAAAACTATTGACAAACGAATTGAAAAACCTGGTTTTTGATTTGAAAAACCAGGTTTTTCCGATCGAAAAACGCAGGTTTACGACGAAAAACCAGGTTATCGACTACAAACCAGGTTTATCGACGAAAAACCAGTTTATCGACCGACAACAGGTTTATCGACGAAAACAGGTTTATCGACGACAGAACTACAGGTTTAATCTGTTCTATTTTGCATGTACTTGCCATAGGTGCATTGACCTTTCATTAAATCTATTTAAGTTTTAATTTTGAAATGCAATATGACTTTTCTCTGGTTTATCCATACATTGGGATCATGGTGTATCATGTTTTAAGTATCTTGCCTTCATTAAAATCGATTGTCCTGCTACACGATAGCAAACCGTATTCCATTTCGTTTCTGGCCTAATTTGACCATGCTACTGAAATAATCTTTCAACCCTCTTACCAATTATAAGACTATGAAAAGAATTTTTCACCCATCCCATCACTTTCAGCCTACACTGTGTCGCGAATCTTCCAAACAGGCCGATCGACATGTCCCCATTTCGAGATATCGTCTATTGAAGTTTTAGAGAATTATGAACTAGCATAACTAAAATTTGGGGGAAAACATTTTAGGAAAATGAGTTTTTATGTGTACATAGGGACATTGAAACGTTCCTCTTTTGAGCACGCTTTCAATTCAAGTATCCTTGTCAAAATTAATAATAGAATTATTGGTCTGTTTGGAAAAAGACTAAAAAACGTCCTCTGTTTCTATTCAAAGGAGACGAACTGCGCATGAGGCCGTTGGGTCTCCTTTTCTTTTTTTCTTTTTCTCCCTTCCTCCCCTTTTCTTCCTGTACCTCTCCCTACCCGCCGCCACCTCCTTATCTCCTTGGGTTTCCTTTCTTCTATGAAGTTTATTGAACAAATTTAGTGGGGGATCCCCTCCTTAAAGTGTGGGCGGAATCCGGAGGGGGGAAAATTCATAATACAACAGGGGTCAAAAATGAAAAATACCTGGATGGAGGTAAAATGTACCAAATGTTCGTCTTGTCACAAGGATTAAAAAGGTATAGTTTGTACTACTTTACAAGTATGGTTACGGAGATATACAGACAAAAATCGTCACATGTCAAAGGTCATCACGAAAGGTTAAATATTTAAAGGCCGACTCAAGATTTCAGAGGAGGGGGCCCTCAATTTCCAAAAAATCGTGTTTTTTGCATGACATAATGCTTTGCCATATCTAATCACTGTTTGAAATTGCTAGCTTAATCGAATTCCTTCATAAGAAAATCACAACTTTACACCAAACAAATATATTTCGAAATCTCTGAGGTCTTCAATATTGCAAACCGATTTTTAAAATGGTCCCAAATTGTCAGCCTTTCCACAGGGATTGGCAACAAAAGTATTTGTACTCTCATTTTATTTGTTTTATAGAGATAATGACGCAACAAGGTCAACCCCATTGCCTGTATTGATCTCCGAATTTTTAAAATTATTTCGAGTGTGCAAAATGTTTTGGTGCAGTCCTATGAGGAAAGAGAACAATTTGATGCCCATTTTTAAGAAATCGGAGCACTATTCAGATTTAACCTTTCGTGATGACCTTTGACTTTGACGATTTTTGATTATTCTCCGTACCCATACCTTGTAAGTATTACAAACTATACTGTTTTAATCCTTGTGACAAGACGAACACTTTGGTTCACCTTTTTTACAGCAATCCAGGCATTTTTAACTTTTGACCCCTGTATTATGAATCCCCCCCCCTCCTGGATTCCGCCCACACTTTCAGGAGGGGACCCCTGCTATAGGACATCGCCGGATAAGGATGAGACGCCCTCTAGAGTTTTCATGAGAACGATGAACTTGAAACGTTTTGCATAATAAGATACATTCCCAAGTTTTACCTTTTGCTAGTTTTCAAAAATCCCACTTCACATAAATTCCCCCAAGTCGGTTTTATGTAAAGTATAATACAGGCTTCAAGAGTAATTAAAATTTCCATATTTGAACCCTTTCACCCCAAGAACCACACTGCCGCGTTGCAAGGATGGTGCTGATTATTTAGCAACATATATTTCAAGTGGCGTCGGTTTCTTGGGATGAAGGCCCTCATGTTTGCATTTTTGTTTTCTGGGGGGCCGGAACACTAAATGGAATTGCCAAAAACAACAACGACTTTTTACATACAAACCAACCACATCACTATTTGTTAAGGCATGCTAATCTACAAGCGCTCTGTTCAGTAGCCTTGGGATGAGCACTGTTAACATCAGCTGACCATGCATGTCCCTAGGTATCATAAATCATACTACAATACAGGGGATGTATTTGCTCAATCAACTGTGAATGAAAGCTATTGAACTGCGCCATTGGAATTGTAATTTTGTTAGCTCATAGTGGTAGTTAACTTGCTCATGATATAAATAGCGCGGTCTGGGCCATTGTGGTTGTATTCCCGATCCTACTTGGTGTGAAGACGGTTATATAATCCAAATCCTAATCTAGCAGCATAAGCTATATAGGTACGTATTTGGGTATTGTATAAGAGGCTGCCTCATGTGACCCTCTTTGTAGCTTATGAGGACAAAAGGTCTATTATAGGTGTCACGTACAAGCCCATGACAAAGGCAAGCTATGGCAACATCTTCCTGTTTTCTTTCATTAAGTATAAATGGTCATTGAAATGGAGGCAGGCTCTTTGCTTTGCTTTTTCCAGAGAGCCCACCCCTGATGTTTCTCAGACTTTTATCATTTTTTCTTGATACAAGTGTATTTGGGATAAAAACACCTTTCGTACATGAATACAGTAGTTGTCAAACCCAACCAAAAATGATTGTGAAATATAACTATTATGATTATAGTAGGGCCTCCTTCTCTCCTTATCCTGCGATGTCCTTTGTTCATTACCCTTCATAGAAGACAATCTACTGAGAAATGACACTCTGCTCTCCACGGTCACGGAATTGCTCCAAATGACCCACTATGTTTGGCGTACTCAAAAAAAGAGTCGAATCGATCGCCTCAGATGGTGGTATTGAACATGTTAACATGCTTTTCCTGACTAGGGACTATAAATGACTATGCTTTTGTATGAATTTCTAGCCGTCATCATCTCTTACAGGCAAAATATGCCAATGAAGCTAGAAAAGAGGACTGATGAGGTTCTATTCTTTTATTTTGTAATTAGAATTGATTTAATCAAACTTAATACTTAATGTAAAATATATTACATCAAGCTATAAATATATTAATCTGTAAAAGTTGTATTTTACGGGGGTTTGTTAGCAGAATTGCTACCAGAATTTTCTTGTAAAATGTATAGTATTTTTCCTGTAAACCCTAGTACTTAATAGTATAATTGAAAATTCATAATAATGTACGATAATGTTGATACTCGAAAAAATCAAATAAAAGCTCCAGTTGTAGTCGTTTTATACGCCTGGTAAATTAGACATAAAATTTACAGTATTTTGCTGTATTTCCAAATTGCAGCATCGGCCTACATGTGTAAGTACACTAAGGACATCCAAAGTGTATGTCTAACGTTTGAAACCCTGGGTTTTGTGAATTATTGAACATAATAACTTCCATAAACGTTAAGTGGAAGAAGTTGTGATTATCTGTTTATTGCTTGAAGGTGTATATTTTTATACTTTTTGCAGAGTAAAAGGAATCAAAGATCACTATTTTATCAAGAAGAAAGCTTTATCTTACTATCAAGTCATTATATTTGTATTAATTTTACAAGGCGTTCGGACGAAAATCATTTTAATTCTCAATAACGAAAACTATAGGAAGAGTATTGGCAATTAGTGTCAATAGATGTTTCTAAAAATCGTAAAAACAAACGACTTCGGAGTGTCTATTGGTACAATTTGTAATGAAATTGACATTCCCATGGATATTATTTTATTTTTGTCATCAAACAGACATGCGTATATGTTTCACCTTTGGAGTCACAGCACTCGTACGTACAGTATAGTTGAAATCTTTCTTTGAGTAAAAAACAAACCAAGATGGCAGTTTGATGGCATTCTTCCTGCGGTCTCAAATGGTTATAACTCGTATTTCAAAGACTTATGACGTTTGATTTCAATTCACAATTGCCAAAATTTTCTCAATATTAAATATTGTTCGTTTATTGAATTGATGAAAAGAAAATAATTCCTCTAACTACTCAATAAAATGAAGTGTAATCGGGTTGCATTCCATTATATTGAGTAATTTCAATGAGTAATCTTTTAATGTACCATTAATCATGTATTTGACATGGCTGATAATGTGAATAATAATTTTCTACATGCACTGCAAAAAACTAGGGTGTTAAAATTAACACCCTATATGTTCTGCAGGATCAACCAAAAGCATGTCAAAATGCAACACCTTTGGTTTTAACACCAAATAGTGTTAAAATAACACCAAAGGTGTTGAATTTTGACACCCTCTTGTTTTGCAGTGTGTACTCAAAATCACATTACTTTATTGCGCTTATTTAGTAAGTACACAGAGAAATTATCAAGTTAGTTTAATTATTAATCAACTAAGTTGATGAAACTCAAAATAATATCATAGGTATGTGGGGAAATATAGCAAAGAAAAGAGGAAAAACGAAAAAGATTTGAGGTACTATGTTTTACATATCATTATTGATCTTAATTTGGCTGTAAATTAATCATATAAGTAACTTTTATTCATGTAAGCCTATTTAACTGAGAATCGAACCTGGGACCCTCTGAGAGAGGTGGCAAGAAGGTTAGGAGTAACGCCAAAGGCTATCCGGAAACTGAGAGAAGTTTCGGCAGACAGGAGATGTAAGGAATCTTCAAAGAAGTGGTCGACCTCGCATTACAACAGTGAGGCAAGACATGTCCATGGTTAACATGGATGATAACGCAACAGATAGGTTTTTGAGGTAAATGCCATACTATAAAGATTAAACATTTATAGACTTATATGCATGGTGAAATTTTGGTTGACATTTGTGGATAGGCCTACTAAGTTAGTGTGTTCGTCAGTGCTTTTTATTTTCAACACATTCACAATCTCTGTAATAAATCGCCAAATATACATTTTTCAGTGTTTTTATTGAATCAATTTTTACAGTATACTGTAATTTTCACAGTAATTATTTGGCAGAATTGTTGTCAGTAAAATACTGCAAAAATTTATATTTTAGTGTGACGAAATCGTCTCAGATACAGCTACACACATTGTACTAATATAAACTTCGACCAGACTTCTATAGGCTACCCAGTGTTGATCGAGATGAATCTCGCAATATCCCATTGATCGATAGGTCACTTTATACGCTGTCGTACGGTAGTTTTCATGTACAGCAAAACAGACGAATGCAGATTAATCTGTTTGGAAAGCTTTCATTTGGCGTTTGGTTATGATTTCCAAAGTGAAAATCTATTACATCTACAAATTGGAATGTTATTTTGCTCAATACTTTTTGGTATATGAAAGAGCTTGTGATATAGTATCATATATGCAACCAACTCAATTTCCCCAAAATGGTCGATTGGGCTGTTCATAAGACTCATGACCATATGATCCAAACTTTCCCAGCTCCTATAATCAGCGCGAATCGAGTTAACAGGCTACCTTTTTCATATGACCATAACTTTTATGTCCTTCAAAACAAATTGGTGATTGCCGGTCACGTGTGGGACGTAATTAACATATCATTAATAATGAAACGAAAAAAGATAAAATAATTTATTTTATGTAAGAAAGGTACACAAAAACTGGCATTTGGCATGGAATATGAATTCCGAGCCAGTCTTTTTCCTAGTAAGTAAAAGCTTTTTTGTGGTTTTTTGTGTTTTGGGCAATTTCAGCTATTTTCATTTTCACAATTATTTTATTTTTTCTATAAATTTGTAATTTGTTTCAACTTTATACAATTTAAACGTCCCACTCAAGTACTTTATGTCTGATCACCATTGAGCTTAGTTCGGTCATAGTTACATCTGTCTATAAACCTCCATCTAGACTTCAAGCACCCTCCTCAACCCTGGGGAATTCCACCAACCTCCTTCTCATTGCGACTATCACAGCCATAGTAACCCAATTGGGCTACGAAAGAAACTAACAAAGACGGACAATCTGTCCGAATAATGGATAGACAGTCAACATCTCCTTCTCCTTTCACGCTCTAGCTGCAGACATCATTTCATAGTGCCCGCTGGAAGAGAGTTTATAACCCTGATCTAGCTATTGTTAGCAAAACATCCTAAACGATGTAGCAAGTTGTTCTGGATCCTGTTCTACAAACTCAACATCGACCAATCGGTATCCAGTCAACGCTGCAGTAAGACCAACAAAGTGCTTTTTAAGCGCCGCTTTAAACTCACGAAGCAGACTGGCAGGATCACTGATGACCTGGATCAGAACGTGAAAAGGATTGCTCCAAAACCCATAACTATGACAAATTTGGCCCAACTAGTGAACAAGACTGCCCGGAGATTCATACCCAGAGGCGTAGGACGGAATATATCCATGCCTTTCCCAAGGAATGTGGCACAGAATATCAAGAGATATCACCAAAGCTGAGCCTTTTTCGGCTGAAACAACTGCTAAAGTGAGGAATCCTCGGGGAGGATCTCCCAGAAAAGATCAAAACTGCACACTTTAATTGACCCTGATTGACACCATAAACAGCAAGAAAGCATGGTCTATCATCGAAGCTCCGCGGGGATCCAACAGAACCTCCACATCGCCAAATGTTACACCCACCAAGTTGCCCACCAACTGCCTTTTAAATGGCAAGTCAGCATAAACCCAAGAAGAGCAAACTAGACCATACGAGGTAATAGTGGTGACCTGTTTCACTCGCCCCTTCAACTGGACGAATTGGAATCCGTATTGCTAAACTTCAACATTGAAAGCAGAGGCCTTGACCCATCTCTACGAGCAACCAAAAATCTTGCCCATGAGCAAAGGAATGGCTTCTTGAGCTCTACAATTGCTGCCTTATTTCCCACAGGTTCCCAAGATCTGGAGGAAAGCACATTTTATGGCACTCCTAAAAGCATGGGAAAGATCCATCTAATCCCAAGAGCTACAGACCTATCTCACTCCTTAGCCATACCTACAATCTCTTTGAACGCCTCTTTGGGTCAACTACGCACCGTGATAGACGAACACTTCATACCGGAACAAGCAGGTTTCCGGCCAGGAAATCAACAACAAGCCAAGTACTCAACCTAACCACACATTGAGGATGGTTTCGAAGAAGGGTTTGGTAACGGAGGCTGTGTTTCGTCGACCTCTCAGAGCATACCGACACTGTAATCACAGACGCCTACTCCATAAGATCCTGGAAATTACCAAGGACACCCGCTTGAACTGAACTTATCCGTGGATTGCTGGCTAACAGGATGTTCTTTGTCCACTATGAGCGAATAAGAGCGATGGCGTAGCTCAAATGTCTACCATAAAAAAACAAGGAGTGTGCTTGCACCTCTCCTGTTCAACATATATACCAAACGACCCACCTAGGAGTGCAGGAACCTGTCGTTTTATTTATGCAGCGATCTGGAATTAGCGCACAAGATGGCCGACTTCACAGTTGTTGACGAGAGACTCCAAAGCTTTGGATGAACTCCCTCCTTATTATGAGGAAACCACCTTCGTGCAAATCCAGCTAAGACACAGGGTGTGTGCTTGCCATCTACGCAACCCGTGAAGCCAAACGTCAGCTTAAAGTAACTTGGTCTGGAACTCCCCTGGAGCACTGTGTAACCCTGTCTACCTAGGAGTCCCTTGGGACCGCAACTCTCTCTTATAAGACCCACATTGAGAAGAACGAAGAGTAAAGTATGTTCACTCAATAACATCTTGAAAACAAACGCACTGCACCAGATGGGGTGGCTTGCCCACTTACCCTAATGATCTACGGCACTTGCCCTGTGCTACTCATGTGCAGAGTATGCTGCCCTGGTTGGAAAGATCAACCCATGCCAAGAAGCTTTGATCCAGCGGTTAAATTCCTCCTTCCGGCTTCTACAGGAGCCTCCGTCCAACACCAACGGAAAACTTAGTATACATCCAGCAGGAATTGCTCACCAGACATCCGTCGTTGCGTAGCGAGCATGCAAGAGCGTATCTGCCAAGTATCCATTTGTGAAGCACCCTATTGTCTGGACATATCCCTGCTTCCAACCGCTTAAATCTAGAGAGAGTTTTCTTAGCAAGCCCCCTCTTGAAACAGTCTCTAGGAGGTAAAGAGAGTCGCCTTGTGGAAAGAAAGACTTGCCATCAACCATTAAACATCTATCTGTATTGAACTGGTGACAATCTCCCACCTGGAGCTGACTCCTCATGGGCTGAATGGCGATGCCCCAAAAGATTTTGAGAACAAGGACTGGCCGATCTAAGGTTTTCCTTGCAGAAGTGGGGCTATCTGGAAGCAGACAGGTACTACCTGTGGGTGTGGAACAGCGCCACAGGCAATGGAACACCTCTTGGTCTGCCCACTGCTGGATCAACAATTTACAAAACAAGGACCTTCGGAATTCATTGAAGCAGCCATACGTTGTACCCTCTCTGGCTGGATCATATTTGATAACCACAGTGTTTGACACGATAGAAGAAGAATACTTTAGGCAATATTTCAACAAAAACGAAAATTATTTATATCAACTTAAAGAGCAAAATGGCGTAAAAATCAAATACATTGTTTAACCTAAAAGTGGGAAAGGCTGGGCGGGACTCAGATATTTCCGAAATATATAATTTTTTTTGTTTTCTTATTAATAAAAATAGTT
>JAMKCH010027287.1:0-41548 GCA_023653785.1 Ophioderma brevispina | reverse complement strand
AAGGGGGGGGGGGGGTCCATGGACCCCCCTGTGGAAACCACTTTCCCGAAGGAATTTTTTTCACGAAATTTATACCACACATGCAGGGTCATAAGACAATAACAATTAAGCAATAAAATTATAATTCCACAAAGAAACATTCAAATTAGGGGCAAAACATTATTTTCAATTCGGAAAAAATGGAACACAAATTACCACGACCTCGTTTCCACAAAATATGTATGTGAAATGAAAAAGGTGTTAATATGTGTTCTAAAAGGTCCAATCTACCTATACTAAACACAAATGATGTCATTTTTTAATATGTCATATTGTTGGAGGATATTTTTGGTAGGTGACTTTGTCTGCCGTGTAACTTTCCCATTGGTTTGTACAGTGGATGGCGTGATGAAGATATGGCAAACTCAAAGTGATCGCTATCAGCATATAAAGGGTTAACTGATTTATATATTATTATTTATTGTTTAATTACATGAATATGTAAATACTTAAACAGGAAAAATATTCTTAATTACTTGTTTTAATTAATTAATATTTTTTACTGACACTCCCGTTGGTTTTTTTTTTTTTTTTTTTTTGGGGGGGGGGGGTTCCTAGGGACCCAACCTAATTATCTAATTACCGGGGTGATAGATTTTAATTTTTTTCATGAAAAGATGCGTATCCAAAAGTTAAACAATTACAAAAAATAGGAGTCGGAAAAAGTATATCGTTCGTCGTAAAACTGGCAAAATATAGTTTGCGGGTCCTAGGAATCCCCCCCTTTGCCACTTAAGTGTTAATGTAATCATTAGCTAATTTAAGATGTATAATTACAAGAGTGTGTTGCAAGCGCGTACCCACCTGCAGTAGTCCCATAGGGGCAAGTTCCCGGTTAATAAATAAATGAATAATAAAAAAAAAATCGCAAGCAAAAAATTCCCACTGCAAGGGCATATGGGTGAAAGGGGTTGATTTAGCATGATTGTTCGTCTTTTCATTAAGTTTCCGATTTTCCACAAGGGACATGGCTTCGCCCCTGTACGTTGAAGATAAGATTAGGCCAGGGTACAAGTTCCTGATGGCTCTTGTCTTCCAGCTGACCCTATACCCGTTCAAATCAGACATTTGTAAAAACTGAATTTTCAGTTTTGGGAATATTTGTGTACTTATAACTGGTATGGACAAATTCAAATTTAGCATTATTATTCAAATAGCCCTTAGAAAAATGTATTAATTTTAACTTATCATTTTTGGCTTCTCGGAATTTAAATGTTCATGGATTGAAACACGATAAAATGATATGGTACATCCAAACCGTTTTGGATTTTGCACAACCGTTCCATAAAATACTTCTCAGGTATTGATTGTTTTAAATTTGTGAAATTCTTAATTGTTCGTTATTTGAAGGGGTCTCAAATATTGATAAATATTGATATTAAGCGCCGAATTCCTTACGATTTCAACTTCTATAATTTTCTGGTGAGAAATCAAAAATTCTAAAGCAGTCAATACATAGAGATTGTAATTCTCTGAAAACTCGAAATGTAGTTTAAAATGACCACTATTGGCATCAATATTGGATTCCAATTAAATAATTTATATATAAACTATTGAAAATTATGTCTTTTGTTTAAAAAAAAAAAAAAAAAAAAAAAAATAACTGTTTTAAAATCTTATATGGGTATTTGTTATTCCTTAAAAGAGCGACCAAATCAATATATTTTAGAATTAAAAAACAAACAAACCAACCAAAACTGAAAAAAAAATAAAACATCCAAACAAAACCAAAGCACAACAAAACCCAAAACCAAACAAAACAAAACAAAAAAGATCCATTCTACCAAACTAACTTTTTGAAAACAAAATGGTACTTTTCTTATCCGTATAATTCAAACAAAAATGTCTCTGTATATCACCAAGGCGATTTCAAAGGCCATGCTGAACTTTGGCAGGGACCGGTCAAAACATGTATAGCATAGTACAGCTAAAAAAAGGTAATCACGGTTATGTTTCAAGAATACTTCAACTGCATCGACGAAATACTGAATTTCATATTATGGAATTATAGTTTCGGTACTTCTGAACCTGTTAAGATTCAAAACAAACAAACGTATAGCAGAAAACACCAAACACTATCCCTGGATTTCACATTTTCCACGCAGGCTATATGATTTATTCTAATGACTTAAATCCACTGGTTTACAAACTATCATTTGCCACGTATGTTCGATCCTAGTAATTTATGTATTTGTAAAAAGAAGAATGAGGCTTAGTTCTAAAAGACTAGCAAAAAAGTACAGTGGACGTCGTAGGGTACCCTCTGTCCCTTTTCCTGGTAGAATTGCCCCTAGCGTGTTCTGACTAATGATCGACGAGAAAAGTGCAAGTCATTATATTTCACGCTGACGTTTAACAAACCAGACCTCTTAGCGGTAAAAATCGTTATTCCACTTTTCTTGAAGTGACTACATTGAGTACTCCAAATAGTGTCTTGTCAAAATGTACGTTATGTCTGCAAATGGACACTGTCTTCATCAGTAGAAACCTTAAAGCAAATCACGTGTCTCGCTTGGACACGACCCACGGACACTTCTTAATAGACATGGCTTTGCAGACAAATTGACAACAGACTTGTTTTGCAATAAAGCATGTTAAATAAGTGGCACAAAATCAAGACGTTTCCTTAACTCTGTCTTCAACAGACATTGTCTTACACCGATCCGATTTTTTAACTATGGTGATTTTCTATATGAAGGACTTCGATTTGAGCTTAGCTATTTTAACACAGGATTAATTGTGGACAAGCATTATCATGCTTATGCTCCCCTTCCAAAAAAAAGCACGATATTTTGAAGGCGCCCTCCTCGGGGAATTTCTGAATCATCCTTTAACATCAGTTCAGACCACTAGCTTTGTTGATATGGTCTCTTTATGATATCTTAATTAATCTCAACAAATCATTTCTTACATTTCTTAACCTAAAAGATGGTTACATTTTCTAACCCAACTGCAGAACATCATACTGACACATCTTCTTCTGCAGCTATCACTGAGCCATTTTTTCATAAATGTTTAAAACGTGGGTGGACCCATCATGGCGTCCGATTTTCCATATGTATTTCTTTGCCCTCACATAAATATCACCAAATCACTCGTATCAGGGGGCTTATCAATTTTTAATTAATCGGTCCAACAACATTACTCTGCAAAAAATTGGGTGTTACTTTTTAACACAGGGTGTTTAATATAGCCAGTTGTAGTATAGTACCCCTGATAGGTATACTTTTGTCATTTTTGAGACCACTCATATACTATAAATCATTTTGATAATCGCATCAGTAACAACTACCTGAAATTTACACGACTTAGTTCTCCAGGGTAGACAAGGAATGAATATTTATTAATCTTCATCAAGGATGATATTTATTAATCTAATTAACGACTAGAGTTCTCCGGGTAAACAATAATTAAGAGTAAAATATTTTCATTCAAAACAAATATAATTTGTATATGTAATAGACCGTTTTCTGGATGCGATCTCACTAGTAAAGCGATTGACACCTTTCGACCTATACCTATGTTTTCACACCACTAAAGCTGTCCCAATTCGTTCCTGTACAAAATGGCCGAGATAAACGTCATTTTCTCCTCATGGAACATCTCAGACCTTCAAGCTAATATTCTGCTTGAAGGTCATCATATCTCCTACCATCAATCATGAATTAGGGTAGTTATCCCCAAAATTTTCGAGCTACTGACCGTGAATACTTGCATGCACCGTGGACCCTGGAGGTCCAAAGCACGTTGTTCAGTCAGCGTGTTTTCCCTGTAAGAAATCGGTTTTAAATTGGTTTTGTCGGTCAAATAACTTATCAATGACAACCTTTTTTTGATATTGCCTACAGAATTTATACTAATATTGATAGCAAACCATGATTTTCAACCCCAGTCTCGCAATTTCTCTCATTTTTTAGGGTTTACTTAGGCGAGGGTCACCAAAAAACCCCACCTCATTTGCAGTGGGGGCGGGACTTACTTAGTCCTATGGGACATGTGCCCTTCTATGCTGTTGATTTGTAGTCTCCATCGGGGGGCTAGGGGAAAACCAAGTGTACATTCATAATTAATTATTAAAATCATATACTCGTCTGTTCCCACAAATAAAACTGGCACATTTTTCTTTGAAAAAGAATAAAATGTCACTTCAATTTCATTTCCTCCCCCAAATATCAGTGACATGGATACACATAAAAAGAAAACTTTCATCAAACAAATGGAGTTAAAGATATCCATCACCGGCCCGGTATGGGGTGGTAGAAAACACTTCAAATTCCCTTTCATCTGGGTGAGTGCCTACCATTGTTTATTGTGCGCAGCTGAAGAGATTTCATCTGTTAGCTCTCTCCAATTTAGACTGATTACTGTTTCAGGACAAAATACTTAACCCTCTTCACAGATAAAATAAATATTGACTTCTCTAGTGGGTTCAATTAACTTTGGCCATATTTTTTCAATCATTTATTAGAAAAGGAAGAACTGAACAAACATCATGAGAGAATTTTTTGCTGGGCAGATTTGACCTAACAATTTTGTGCAGACCAAAATCCGTAACTTATTGGCCTTAACTTCATTTCTATTCAATTTACCGCGTTTTTTCAGAAGAAATTTTAGTGTCAACGACCTATATTATAATGTACACTGTTAGTTATTGTGGAGAGGCAGGTATTTGTCACTCAACCCGAATCGAGGAGGTGGTAACCCCTTGGCTATAACAAGGGCCCTACATACCGGCCCATTGTAAATCTTTAATCTCATGGTTGCTGAAGTCTCTACAATCCTTGTTCTCTGATATTGGGAAAGAGACATTGAGGTGACATTTTAATATTTTTAAGAAACTGTGACAGTTTTATGTGCGGGAAACAGACAGTTATGTGATCGTAATAATTTTTTATTATGAATTTACACTTGGTTTTCCCTTAGCCCCCCAATGGGACTACAGAATTTGTTATACATTGGTATTTGGTCCACGTCCCATGGTCTACCCGGTTTTCTCAAGTTATTTACTGGCGTGAATCCCTATGGATGATATAATGTCGCTCCTCTGTCAGCCCGGGCTTGATGGCTCGCGGTTGGAGGAGCGCCGATACGGAGGTCGCTGGTTCGAATCCGGTCAATTGCACATATATGTGTTTTGTGTGCGCTGGCTAATCTCCAAGGGTAAGATCTATATTATTTGCCCAACAGTCATTTGCCAAAAATCAAAAGCTATAAAGCAACAGAGTAGAAAAAATAAGCTGTCATTCAGTTCATTTCTGAATATTCTCTCAATGGTCAAGGTCAAAAGCCTTCGGATCAGTGATCAGTGACTTAGATTGATGCTTTGCGTCAAACATCACAAATGGTTCTGTCATTACAACCTTATTCCGGTTTCAAAAGGAGAAAAAGACCTGTTATGCAAAGGGACATTTCTTCTACGCCTCGTCCCCCGACTTACCTAAAAAGTCTAAGTAATGTGGCCTATACTAATCTACTGAAATTCTGTTTTTCAATAAAATTACAACACAGGAGCTCATATGGGACAGCTTAATGCAAATGTTTTCGCATAATATCATAAAATCAAAACGCCCCGTCAAATCAACTTTTCGCGCCATTTTAGTGAATCATAAACAAAAACTGAGAGCTAGGATTACACCTTTAACTCGAAACTGCACAAGATTTGAGTAAAACCGATGTATTGGGTTGGGAATGTCAGTGGATAGTAAAACAACTAGATACCATGCAATATAAATCCTTTTACAATTTTCAAGGTAACGTCGCAGATCAAGTAGGCCTATGTGGTATTCAAATGAAGTTGTAATAAAAGTTGTAATATGATTATGTATAGGGCATATATTGTAACAAACTTAAGACTTCATTTGTAGTCATTCTATACTGCTTACCTCAGCCCGGTTTAGTCCCCTACTATGACAATCAAATTCGTAAACATTATACTGTTTGCCTGACATAAACAAATACTAAATGCGGCTATTGTTTTAAACATTCGAATTGCTATTGGTACAAAATGGTTGAAAAAAAATACATTGAATCATGACCAGTTATGAATGTAACCCGTACTGCAGATCTCCCAACGTTGGCCTACGTGTTGGTATGATGTATTGACTACAATCAAAATGGGCGGCAAAACTAATGACTGATATGGGTCAAAAGTTTAGAGTATAAGTTCACTTGATAGTTCATTTTGTCAATTCATTGTATATATGTTTTGTGCTTGGCTGGTTAACCTGACTGGTTGAACTTTTTCTAAGTGCAGGTTTAAGTTCAATACCTTCACATATACTCAATGCTTGCACTGCAAAACAGTGTTTAGAAACGTGATGGATTAGTTTTTAAGATTGACATGTTTATTCTTCCACAACACTTGGCATCAAATGTATAAACACCTAAGGTCAATCGCTAAACATGTTTAGATTTTTACATGTTTTAGATAGAAGAATGTTTAGATATTAAACAGACTTTCAACTGTTTAGAAACGTGGTGCATGCAAAATAGTGTTTAGAAAAGTGTTGATTTCTTAGCACTGTTTTTGCAGGGGGGTTTTTGGATTTCACTTTAAATCTATACACCTAAAATAATTAGAAACCGGCCTAAACAAATAGCTATATACTGTATTTGAGGATTTTCTTCATAGAAATTCCAGTTTCCTTAGGTACTCTTGAATTATAAGATAATCTCAAATTAAACTTACAGACTGGACAATAACAACCTGGGAGGGGTGAATGCTTTGGGACAAGGATTTTTTGACCGTCACGTCAAAAGGCTGGGTCTAAAAAAGTGATTTTACATTTTGGAGAGTAGGCAACATTTCAAGGAATTACAAGGTTCTAACTGACATTTTGGGTTTTTGATGGACCCTCCTCGGGTCACGGTGATATTGAATGAATTGATTTGAAAACGCCCTTTTTTAAAGCGACTGAAATTACACTAGACTCTTCAATGGCTACTCCCTACCTAGCGTTAATTCCAGGAGCCCTGTGCAATTCACGTTCTGTGGACAAGTTGGTTGGCAGGACTATCCAGCTAGGGGTAGTAAGCTGAAAAGTCCTCCAAGTTTTTAGTTTAGCATTATCTTTTAACCAAGTGCGCTCTAAACCCAGAGACAGAGCCGAGACTGGGGTACAGTCTAGTTTTTGAGAGATTATCTTTGAAATTTACATTTGCTATTTTAGAAATGATAACTTGTTTAGGTTTTCAAATGTAAATATGTTTAATGGTCCCACTTCCATTAAAATTTCGTTTATTAGTTTATTTTTTTGTGAACTTAAAACGTCCATATCTCAAAATAACCAAAATGTAAGTACATTCTAATTCTCAGCTCGCGATTTTATGCCACAAAGTCCCATAGAAATATCGTACTTCTATGGTTGGCCTAATGTCCAATTAATCGAAAATCTTGAATTTTCGACCTATCATTTCTCATCATATACCCTAAATGGTGTAAATCATCCTGTCTTATGGAAATAGGGAAAACATTATTTTATTTTCAAAACCGGCCTTATAATTTTGAGCACGTCAAAAGGCGAGGACGTAATTTGACACCCAAACTTTGAAAAATTATCCATTCCTTATACTGTACAGCCCCGAAGTAGTTGAAAAGAAGTCTTGCACAAAATTTTCAGTTCCTTTTTGTTCGCGAAATGTTTGTCATTGGTTTCTGAGGTGACGCGTATGGTTGGCCTAATGTCCAATTAATCGAAAATCTTGGATTTTCGACCAACATCTTGGATTATCGGTCGAAAATCCAAGATTTTCAATTGATAATCCAAGATTATCAAGAATAACTTGGACTTTCAATTGATAATCCAAGATGTTCGATATGTGAGTGAAAAACCTGGATTATTACTTGATAATCCAAGATTATCGACTCGAAAATTCAAGTTTTTCTAATTATTGGACATTGATTCTGAAAATCTTGGATTTTCAGTCAATAATCCAAGATTTTCGGCTTCTCTTGTACAATAAGTCGAAAAACCTGGATTATCAAAGTGAAAATCCAAGTTTTCGATTTGATAGTCAAAGTTATTGACATCAAGTTGATAAACTTGGATTATCGACCGAAAATCTTGGATTTTCGACGCTAAATGTACAATAAATCGAAAATCTTGGATCATCAAAGTGAAAATCCAAGTTTTCGATTTGATAGTCAAAGTTATTGACATCAAGTTGATAAACTTGGGTTATCGACCGAAAATCCAATTCGACGCCAGATGCCCATTAACTTGAAAATCCAAGTTTTTCAAGTTGATAATCCAAGTTGTTCGAATGTACAATAAGTCGAAAAACTTGGATTATCAAATGAAAATCCAAGATTTTCAATTGATAATCCAAGATTATCAAGAATAACTTGGACTTTCAATTGATAATCCAAGATTATCAAAATCAAGTTGAAAAACTTGGATTATCGACCGAAAATCTTGGATTTTCGACGCTAAATGTACAATAATCGAAAATCTTGGATTTTCAAATTGATAATCCAAGATTATCAAAAGTGAGTTGAAAAACTTGGATTATCAAATGAAAATCCAAGATTTTCAAGGTATAGTGTCCATAAATCGAAAATCTTGGTTTATCAAAGTCATAATCCAAGTCATCGAATTGATAATCCAAGATTATCAAAATCAAGTTGAAAAACTTGGATTATCAAATGAAAATCCAAGATTTTCGACCGCCCAAATGACCAATAATTCCAAAAACTTGGATTATCAAATCAAAAACTTGGATTATCGCCGAAAATCTTGGATTATCAATTGAAAGTCCAAGTTATTCTTGATAATCTTGGATTATCAATTGAAAATCTTGGATTTTCGACCGATAATTCAAGATATTGCGTCGAATCCAGATTTCGATTAATTGGACATTAGGCCAACCATATACTTCTATAGTATACAGAATCTTTTTAATGTACTCGCCATACCAATATATTATGATTATATAATTTGCATGGGGGGGGGGGGGGATAAGAAAATTGGCGACGAGAGGGTGGGGGGGGGTATAGCATGTTTTGGCACATTGGAAAAAATGCCCAACTCCTAAATTTGAATATCTGGTGATATAGTATCATTTCTCATCGTTACCCTACATGGGTAAATCATCCTGTCTAATGGAAATAAGGAAAATTTATTTATTTTCAAAACCGGCCTAATAATTGAGCACGTCAGAAGTCGAGGACGCAATTTTTACACCCAAACTTTGAAAATTACCACCTTATACTGTACAGCCCGCGAAGTGTTCAATAGAAGTCTTGCACAAAATTTTCAGTTCCGCGAAATGCTTGTCATTGGTTGCTGAGGGACGCATGATGGCGGTATAACTGATTTCGCGAGAAAATACACATTTGCTGTGCACATTTCATAAGTTTATCGTTTGAAAGTGAGAAATTCAAAATATCAAAACAAAATAAAGGAAGATAGAAAGTAACTACGGGAATTTAAAGGGCACTCAAAACGCCGCAATTGAATCTTGCACAACATAAAAAGATCAAACACTGAAACAAAACCAAAACGCACACACGTTTAAACAAATAAAATTAAAAGGAAATTAAACTTAAAGGGGTGACCCGATTTACAACTCGCCCACCCCATACTTTGCTCTATTAAATTGAGATCAATGACAATTGAGATTGAGAAGAAAGTTCATATTTTTCTCATTCTAAGTCAGTGCAATGTTAGGCCCAGGAAAGTGTTTTCCCCTCCGGAAACGTCTTTTTTTGATGCCATGAACAAAAACGTCTCTAAATGTCAAAAATGTTGTCCCACATATTAATTAATTAACACACACTGGCATATGGGTCAATTTATGCCACATTTTTGGAGTACTTTCCAAACGGCTGTGCCGATTAAACTCAAAAATTGATCAGATGTTTGGTGACATGCTTCGCCTTTAGGGAAGAAAAACATTATATGAAAAAATCCTACCATGGTCAGATATAAGACAGGTAACGTTATATGTCAAAAATATTGAAACGCAAATGCAAGTCGTTTATCGCAACTCTATCCAAAATTTAAACGTATACTAGGTTTGACAAATAATCCACTGTTTTTACAACAGAAATACTGGCACCCAGAAACTGAAAGAGTGTAATTAAGACCTCATTAAGTCTGGGTAAAAGTAGACTAATCTACTCCTAAATATCCTGACTTATAGTCTTCCAGGTCACGTTTAGAGTGGAATAGGTTGGATTTTATTCCCCGAATTAAACACCTATTCCTCAACCAATGAGCAGCTGTGCACCAGCGATTTCAATGCAGTGAAACTATTGGTAATTGTGGTGAGAGCAGTGCTTTAGGGAGTAGTTTGGTATCGCTTTTCGTCGTCTATTTACATTCACTCAGGTCTGCTACAGATATGTGCCTGATCACGACACGGAAAGATTTTACTCTTTAAATTTGACTCCAATACTTCACTTTCTGTGTGAATCCGGGGGTGCCCTGTTCTATAAAAAGGTTGATTTTGATGCGGTAAATGTTATCCCTATTATGCATACTTAAAAATAGGTAGTCAAATCGGACCCCTGATAACGGTCAACTATACACCAACCACCTTGTTGTCAATTTTTTGATATTTCGTTATTTGTACTAATTGTCAAGTAATTGATGAATGCTAGTTATAAGTACTTACAAATAGTACACAATGACTTCAAAGTAGTCAAAAATTGATTAAATTGTAGTTGGTGTATAGTTGACCGTCATCGGGGGGGGGGGGGGCAAATTTGACTACCTATTTTTTAAATATGTCTAAGCTTGTCTAACAGGTCTGTTTGGTGTCTTTTTTTTCTGAAAAATAAATTTCCCAATTACCCGGCGTAAATAGTGGTCGATCCTGATAAAATGCTAAATGTGCAAAGAAAGAAAGAAAGAAGAAAATATTCTACTACCATTTCAATGACAAAGATCGCTTACAAATTTCGACCGTAGTCCAAATCAAAGCACATCAAATTTTAATGTAAAACACCAGATGCTAGACTACATCAACAAACAGGAAGCTACCTTAATCTGTATCTCATATACAGTCATAAGCAAACATTCTATTTACTTTTAATTCACAAATGACACACGTTGAAGACATTTGAGCTAACACAACGTGAACTGACAAATCCGAATGCATATTGATACCAATAGCCTGCTGCTCACAACATCAACTTCCAGATCCCGTGTGCCTCAGCAGTGATTTTAGTAAGTGGATCGCTTCATTACCGCGACATACTGCTTTGCATCAATTCCGTAATGCTATCGCAGTAATGAATTGCCAAAACAAACAGACGATGAGCCCCACGACCACTTACAAATTTCCATTTGCAAAATGTGTGGTAAATCTCGAAGGAAGCTTTTGCTAACAATGCGTCTAATATAATCTCTCTTAACCGCATGCATTTGGTCGGTACATATCCGAGCTTGGGTTCCCAGAATTCTCCTTCTGTCTATTTATTTCAGTTCCTTATTAGACACAATCTTGGTATAAAGGTGCAACGAGAAGATTTCAAGTCATCCATATGTTCTGTGATCTGTTGCAGATTCATAAGATTAGACACTCAGTAGATTCCCTACCTCTTATTTGGTTACAGAAATAACTTTTAAAATGAAAAGAAGGTGTTGGTATATATTTCAACTTAAGAAAACATAGACTAAACTTCCTATTGCTGCTATAGGAAAATGAATTTCACAATTTTTGTGCCAAAGAAACAGTTTTTAGCTAATCTGCAGACAGTGATTATTTTGATAGAGAGCCTTTACACAAGTGCCAAAATCAGAATCTTCCACAATTTTAGTGACACCGGTTATTTCTTGAAATCTTTCGTTGCACCTTTAATGATACAAGTTATGCAAGATAGTAAAGAGTTGATTATTCATATTATTTAGCACAAACTGTAAAGCAGTGTTCAAAACTTGAATATAAGCGGTCAATATTTGTTTTATATAACAATATCGCAGATTCTTCTATTGTGCAAATAGCAGAGTGCAATATTAAAATACCGCGCAAGGTTATATAAAGAACAAACAATATAAACACACAAGTTTACATCTTTGATACATGACAAAAATTATACAAACCAACCTGAACCTTGGCATAACCAGAAGAAGTCCCGGTCACTATACTATCACCGATCTTGAACGTGAGAATCACGAGGGACATTCAATGTAATTAATAGAAGAGGGTTTATTCATGTTTATGGCTAATGGGTCCCACTTGTGTCATTTTGAATATAAATAGGCCAAATGTTGTCTAATTATATCAATTGGTGTCAGTGATCAAACTAGAAGATATAGGGTGGATCCCTTTAGAGACGGTTTTTTGAAGCTTTTAGAAATCATGTCGTTCAACGACTATACGCGACACGTTTATTGGCACACTCCATGTGGTAAAGTACGTGAACGTGGAATTTCTTTTGTTAAAAAAGGGGGTGCGGGTTATAGCACGGCTCTTTTCAGAGCCATCAGTATAGAGAAATGGTGACCTACGTGGTTAATTTAGTTGCTTGATTTTTTTTTTTGCCAGGCTTAAGAAGCAGAGCTATAATCTTGACGAAATATATTTTTGCAGTGTGTGTATGCTACACTAATAGTTAGGTGTGCTTTACTTATGGATTTGGAATCGTTTGCAACACTGTGACGTTAAACTCTCTGTGTCGGATAGGATCAATCAATGACATTTCTATAGTGTCTATGCCGCCTAAACCAAAACAAAATTTTTAATAAGGTTCTGAAAAACTAGGCAACAAAAATACAAAGAACAGAGAGCATATAAATACATTTCAACAGGTTCTTGATGCGTTCAGGAAGCTGATTCCAGAGCATAGCAAGAAAATGATCTCAGCAAATGTTAAATGATTGGTCCTTGGTTCAACAAAACGAGGAGAAGACACAGAAGTCAAAGTTAACGTATAGTCGTCTTTGATTTGACAAGATGTATTTGAATCATGTCTGATATGTATTTGGGCGTTTGCTGTCGAATGCTATCAAAACCAGTACTTTAAAATCAATACGTTGAAGGATATCTAACGTCGGAAGCTATTTTACATCAACACACACACACACACATACACGCACACATACTCGCGCACGTTTTTTGCCTAAATACGTTAAACATATTAAATATCCTTCTTGTTTGAAAAGACTTGTCTTCGGTGCTTAATATTTTCTTTAAAAATCTGTCCACACTGTTATGAACAAATATTTGAAACACATTTGATACCTGTTTCTTTAGCTGAAATTTATGTCAGTTTTCTTCAGGCATACAACTTCCCGATTTAGTGGTCACAATTTAATGAATAACACATAGTATTGTCAAATATTGGCTTATTGGTTTCCTTGGTTCATACTTCAAAAGATCATTACTTATAAGAACATGACAATGACATTGTAAATATGAGCCGTGCGGTATATGAATCATAGTATACTGACTTTGTGGTGCGATAACTTGTTGAAATGCCAAACACATTTTACAATATTAAATTGTACAAGGTAACCATGGTAACCAGGTATCTTGCTGACAAACTCCTTAATTATTACAAAAATGCGGCTTCAAAATTTACAAGTTTCTGTTTTGTTTTGATCTTATTTAGCCTGGGTTGATCATTCAGTGTTTAAACACTGCTTTCCAATGCTGCCCAGGGATCCAGGACGATTACATATACAGGCATGATTCTCCATGTACATTAGACCGACGGCTTAACGGCCCCTCCGAAGGACGGGGTATTCTCATGGTTCGTTTGTCCGAGTCCAAATGAACCACGGGGAGAGCGGAATTCCAGTTTTAATTAATAGTTCTTATACAAATCAAATCCGGAATTTAGTACCCGAATTAAATCCCAACAAGTGACCCCACCGGGACTCGAACCGACGACCTCCTACACCAAAGGCGAATACCCTAACCAGTGGGCCCACGCTCTCCCACACAGCTTTCAATTCTGTGGGAAACACTTGGAAAATAGCAAAGAGTCTATCGATAAATCCTTTTGTCAAGAATTCCCATTGAAATATTTGTAAGTCTTGTTAATTTTATGTTGTGTCCCGGTATTCGTCAACAGAGTCACCTTAATTGTGGAAAGAAAGACTTACATTCAACCAAGTAGCATCTATTGGTATTGAACCTGGTGAGCATCTTCCACCTGGAGCTGACTCCTCATGGGCTGATGAATGGCGATGTCTCAACAGATTGAGGACCAGAACAGGCCGATCTAAGGTTTCCTTGCAGAAGTGGGGCAACCTGGAAGCAGATCAGGACACTAAATGTGGTTGTGGAACAGAACCACAGACAATGGAACATCTCTTGGTCTGCCCACTATTGGAGCATCAATGCACTGCGGAATTCAAGACACTTAGTGATTTACTCGAAAGAGCCAAAATATTTGAAATTTGCAGGAATTGCTTAAAAGAGGAGGATAAGTCTGTAGATATCCCATAAGTTATTTTTTGCAACTGCAAAATTTACAAAAAAAGAAGAAAACAGCAGTGTTCAAAGATGTGAATCTCCATTCACTTACGTGTGGTAGAAAATGTCCCTAGAAAGTGTAATTACTAAAATATCCGATTCTGTCCTTTAGATTGCTTTCAGTCTTAGCACCTGTAAGATATATTAGAATAGCTATGTTTGTTACAGACATGCAAAAATCTGATTTTGATGGTTTTTTTTTCGCTTTTCTGATTTAGCAAATCACTGATATGACTTTCAGTGAAACATCCAGACGTTGTACCCATCTCTGGCTAGATCAAATTTGATCATGTGGTGTTTGGACACGATAAGAAGAAGACGTCAACAGATTTTGTCCATTATGCTCACCCCTGCTCACACACACATGCACAAACATATATCTTATTACTAAGACAGCGCATAAACCGTATCATTACCTCATAATCCCCATTCTGTACAACACAATAACGACCTTTAGATTGCAGGTTTATGAGAGTGCAGATGAACATGAGACATAAAGCCTAACGTCAATCCAATCAATCAAATCAGCGAGGAGCAATGCAAGGCAAGCAAGCACGCCGCAAAGCAAGCAAGTAAACAAACAAGAAAGCATGCAAGCAATGCAAGCAAGCGTGGCAAGCAAACAGACAAAACAAAAAAAAACAAACAAACAAACTGCAAGAAAAAAGCAAGCAATCAAGTTTATTTCCATTCACATAACAAGAGTTAACCAACAAACAAGGACACGTGAAATGGGGGAGGCTAGTAAATGCCAATTAGGCCCCGAAAATGTCTAGACCCCCGAAAAAGTTATACATTTACATCAAAATCCGTAAAATGGTAAAGCTAAACAATGACTTACAAACAACACAAGAGAAGAACCATGCTCCAAGACTTACCCAAGTATGTATGAATGTGACAAATAAATGACAACTAATATCGTAAATAAGTTGAGATAGCCAAAAAGATTTATATTACATAATCTTAATTTAATTATTATCATAGCGTGACAAAAATCCCCGCGAGAAAATAATACTTTTGAATTGGGGCTCCTATATCAACTGCCACCACAAAACATGAAATCTAAGCTTGTTCTTGCATTAGGGGCCAAAAGAGGCATGTTTGGTTCATCCGAGAAGATAGGTCTGTTGATAAACTAAGAACTAAACGACGATGTACCACGTTATCAATACTTAACTCCAACTATTTTGACAACTATTACCGATTATTACATAAACCCTGTCTATATTGAAAGGGAACCTTACCTTCAGGAACATTGACTTCACATGAACCCATCATCATTTTAATGGCAATCAAGTAATAAGACGCGTCGTCTACTCATTATAAAAGGAAATGATATGACTACACATAAAACGTGAGGCGGTAAAACATTTGGGGGACCTATAATGGCCGTTCGTGACGATAACGAACGGCATAACCTATAATGAATAACAGTCTTTATAGTTTTTCTTATGGTTTCCATATATTACAAATATGGATTTTTTTAAAACAGTTATGATTGAGAGGGAACGAAAGAAGAAGGGGACCCCGTGTTACATACTAGCTTCTAGCTTTATGACTTCGTTGACAATCCTTGCTTTGTGTGAAACATTGGGATAATTTATGGAATCATATAATCTGTTAACAACACATTTCCTGGATAAAAAGTGCATTTGGACAATATGCAAATGGAACCCAAAACCTTGTCACAAATGTCTACATGGTTGAACATGGTTGTGGCCGCCAAAAAGAGTTGACGGAAAATGAAAAAAGGATTGTATGCCCGTTAACATACAGTGGTCTGAAGTAAGGGAATGTCTGATATGTTTGCATAGATATAAACTTCTCTACCTCTCGAGAAGAAACAATTTAAAAATGGCCAATACTCTTTGCACAATGCACTGCTGAGAATGTATAGGGTATTTATAGTGTAACCAATACTTACTAAACGAACCGAGTTAGAAATGAACTCTTCAAGATTGAAGAGTGGAAAGAGTAAGATTCACTCCAAAAGATTGAAATTCACTGCGGTCAGGGTTGCTATACATGTAAAATAAATTAGTCCCGGAAATAAGTCAACCTTTTTCAAATTAGTCCTCAGTTTAATTAATAGATAGCCCAAAATGGAATTCCGCATGTTGCTGAAGCAGTGGCAGAAAAAGAGATGTTCCATTGTCTGTGGAGCGTCGTGCGTGCAAGCCCAAAATCAAAGTGGAAGATCCCTCTTTAACCAGCTGATAGTTTCATATCCCAGGTTGTAAGGCCTGGAATTCCTCTGGGGACTTGTAGACCTCACCGTATCTATGATGTGGAATGGTTTGTGGCTCTCCACAGTCGCAGTTTGGTGATGGTTCTACTCGGATCTTGTGAAGGAAGTTCTTTGACGACCGACGCCAGTTCCTGAGTCGGTTGAGGTGACCCATGTTTCTATCAAAGCGCCTGCACGCACGCCTTTGGGCTTGATAGATGGGAGGTCCACACAAAATGCTTTGAGCGTTCAAAGTAGAGGATGACCATTTGATCATACATCCTGTCATTGATCCAGGGTGATCGATGGGGGGATACTGCGGACATGCAGCAGAGTGTCAGGATTGAGTAGCAAAATTATTCCGTGGAATTCTCTGTTCCTCAAAGGGTGTTGGTGGGGGGGATAGGTACCAGGTTCATACATTCTTTGCGAGAGCTTGATCGTTCTGAAGGTTCCTCCAAGGTTTGCAGGAGCGATGCCAGACAGAATTGGATGATATTCTACAGGCGTCGCCGAGCAAAAAGGCAACCACAACAAGTCTCATTGCATCATTCAGAAAACGACATCAATCTTGTGTGAATGTACACTCAGTGAATCCATACTGGTGCAGCATATTCAAGCATGGATATGCCAGGACAACAGTTGATGTATGTAAGGGATGTCAAAGACCTGCACCCCCTCCAGTTCATGGAGCTTCTGAGGATGGTAGGAGGTTGACGCCGCGACGCGTCTTGGCAAAGCGACCTGCTTGGCGTTGTTTAATGAAAGTAAGGCTGCGGTGCATTATGATGCCAAGGTACTCGGTGTTGGGTCATTTGACAGTTTTTCTCCATCTAGAGTGAAAAGTTTTCTTTTTGCGCATCGATTTGGCAAGGTGGAAAAACAGAGCTGACGGTCTTGGGTTTGCGAGTTTCAAGTGGCCATCGGTGGAAGAATTGGCCTCTTACAGTGATTAGGTCTCTTTCTGCAACACTGTTTCTAAGGACTCAAAGAATCAGCAGCTTATCCACGTGCCGCAGCGTTGCGTAGGGGTACTGCGAACAATCTCCCTTTGGCATATTGAGAAGTAGATGTTGACGAGGATGCGGTTGCCAGGACAGAACCTTGTGGGGACACCAGTCCGAAGTTGTGCCCTTTCTACTGCGTTGCCCATCATTTGATGTCTCCAGGACGAAAGTTCTGGTCTGGACTGAGAAGATAATGAACTGACAGCTTGACATCAGGCCATGTCACGGGAAGATTTTTGAGTGAGTAGCTTGAGGTAGTGGGACCTTCGATGCAGACGGTATCGTACGCGCAGTTAGGTTATGACAGACTGCTCCCCAAACAATTCTGCTTTTCTGGAAGGTGTTCTCGATGCATTAACTAGTCTTTGCTGATCTGATCAGTTGTTGATTACCTCTTCGAAATCCAGCTGGGTGCGGGGTAATAAAATTGGCCTCGAAGTATCATTGATCCTGCGAGTCTCAGGCGCTCAAGCAGCTTATAGTTGTGAGATAGTAGCGAGAAGGGTCTGTAACTCTTGGGATCATTTGTGGTTTCTTGCGGTTCAGGATGCAATGAACTTTGGAAGTCGGCCCTCTCGAGGGAATAGTTGACGTTTCCCATGCAGTAGTACGAAAGGAAGAAGAGTTGGAGCACTCGCACAGCTCGCCTGCCATATCTTAAAAAGAATTTGTATGGAGGTTATCATTGCCAGGAGATTTTCCCATTCTTGAAACTTTAATGGCTTCGGTGATTCATCGTAGGTGAATGGTTGGAACATGGAACCCGACGGTGGAGAGGTTTGTAGAAGCTGTTTAATCTCAGCATTAACAGCACGAGAGTGGGTTTCGCCTGTGGAGTTGTGGTCTTGACACTTTCCATTGTTGACAAGTACTGAAGAGATGGAGTTTGCAGAGACAGGACACTGCTTAGCTGGAACAGCTACGCCCGGTTGGAGTTGTGATGGGTTCCAGCCTTGCGGCTGAGTGGGTTAAAGTTGATATTGGAATTTCTCTCCATCTGGTGCGTATCTTTTTGGCCAAAGCAGATCAGTAGCTGGGTGCCCTTTGCTATTCTATCAGATATGCGTTGGTATTACAATTACACTTTGTATAAACTGTCGCAGTCCTTGTACCAACAGGGGGTGTAGGGATCCTTCTGCCTCTCTGGAATGGAATGTTTAGCTGCTTGGTGGAGAATGGAGCAGAAGAAGTCAAATAGGAATATGCACGTTGATGTTGATGAAGCCGGGTCTGGCAACGGGGATGACAGTTCGCTGGTGAGTAGTTTGAACTTGGATCCAGTTGGCTTTCCTAAAATTCCATCTCTTTCTGTAGAGACTGGAGATCGTGACCTTGACGTCACTGGTGCCCAGGATAGGGCAATGACATGAGATAGGAAATCTAGGAGGACCGTTCTGGCGCAGCGGGATCAGGATTGGTCGCTGATGACTGTTGACAAGTCGGACAGGTCCATGTCCCAGGACTGCTTGAATAGACGGTAGGTGGATCCTTTACTATCAAACGCAGTTGGAGGTCTGTCAATGGTTGGAGTATCCCCATGCTGTAGTTCTACAGTTGAAATATCCCAGACGAAGGAACTCCGCTGAACTACTGGAAGGGAATTGAAGTCCTGCCTCAGCGGGTGGTGGCTTATAGATGTTGGTGAAGTTGGTTTTACAATTGCTTCAAATGGTATCCACTGGATCGGTGAATTCATTGAAGATTGCAGGGTTGATCCTCACTTGTATGCCTGCTTCACATAGGAAGCGATCCCATGCTTGTGTGCGGAATGAAGCAATAAGGTCAAAACCTTCGATTGCAGCTTCTTCAGATTCGCAGTGACTTTCTTGGAGGAGGTAGATAATCACTCCGTTCTCCCTGGAGAGCTGAAGAGTTGAGTGTCACGCTTAACCATGGTAGCCCTCAACGTTCGATGCAGGCTACAGACTTTGGTGCTTGCATAAGGAAAGTTCCTCTGTGAGTAGCTCAGCCGCCTAGAATTGAGGGTGGGTTTTCAAGATGATTGATGTGGTGTTTTAAAACACGAAGTTTGGACTTAAGTTGTTGAATCAGTTAGCCACCACAGGTGATGTGACTTAACAGGGCCCGCCGCGGACCGCGAGAAGGCTTCAACACGACCCCAAGTCTGTGGTGCTGTTACACAACCACAGGTAAGGGTCATGATCTGCCTTACAGTAGCCCACTCTTACGAAGGAAACCTTAGATCGGCCAATTCTAGTCTCAATCTGTTGAGCATCGCCATTCAGCCCAGAGGAGTCAGCTCCAGGGGTGGGAGTTGCTTACCAGGTTCAATACCACTATCTTGGTTGATGGCAAGGTCCCTCTTTCCACAAGGCGTACTCTCTCAAAGCTCCTCGAGACTGATTCAAGAGGTTGTGGGAACTTGGTCAAGAGATGGAATGGGTCAAGATTAAGTGATTAAACTTGGGCAAGATTAATGATTTAACAACAGTAATTCTACCCAGTTATGCAAATATTTCTCTTTGACCAATGATTACAGATTTGTAACATCTGAATATATCCTATCAAAATTGTTTTTTTTTTGGAACACTTCAATTTGCAAGACAAATCAATACCAGATATGAGAATTGTGACATTCCTACTTATGGTGATATTGTAATTTTAGTATTCCCCACCTTTATACCCTTTATATATTATTTTTTCACTAGGACGGACAGTATTTGCGCAAAAGTAAAAAAAAAAGATGGCGAAAGGGCATCACTTGACGGCACCCAGAATTATTTGAAATCTCAGGGGTTAGATGGACCGTTTATTGAATAGGAAGAGCTATGTTTGAAGATAAATACTTTATCCATTTTTTACGTGATCCCCAAAATTGGTAACAATCTACAGAGTTCAACCATCTTCCAGGACTAACACCTTAAATCACTTACAAAACACTAGTTCTCCACCATACCGTAGCTACTGTAACATCATTCAGGGGCCCATTACGACTCACCCAAACTAAAACTTCACCGAAATGGCCATTCGCCCCACTATCACAAAATTCACCCCCCAGAACTCACACTTTGCCATTTATTTCATTATGAAAACACTTAATTCGAGCACCTCAACCAACTTCAAACAACGATCTTCATGTTTGTGACTATTTTTTTTAAATAACGTCACAGAAATTAATGATTTTGATGGGCCCCGAGGGCCGCAACGCGGTGCCGAATGTCGCACAACGCGTTGACTACTTTCTCAACGCGTTGCAGCAATTCGTTATGACCCTTATGGCTTGTGAAACCTTCGAAACGCGGTGTGAACTTCGCAAACGCTGTTGTGCAAGGGCGGCAACGCGGTGTGAAGCTCGCAACGCGTTGTGAAGGATCCCAACGAGTTGTGTTGGGAGTTTGCCACAACGCGTTTGCTAGATACTTTGCAACGCGTTGTGGGATCTATATTTTGCAATACGTCACAGGAATCGGCATTCTAATGGACCGACGCCGCAACGCGTGCTATTTCTCCGCAACGCGTTGAACGAAATGTCGCAACGCGTTTTGCGGCAAATGTTATGGCCTTTATGGCTGCGATAATAAGCGCCGTCGACCCCAGGGTATGTGGGCTAGCATCCCTCTTGTGCCATTAGTTTGTTCAAGAATATTATTTGCGCGAACATATCCCTCCTCGACCTCTAGATGTGGGACCCAAGGGGCTGGTCCAAGGCACGGACCTAAGGTTGGCAGGGTTATCACAGTGCTCCAGGGGTGTTCAGGACCAGGTGACTTTAAGCTGAGGTTGTGGCGCACGGTTGAGTAGATGGAAAACACACACTGGTGTCCCGGAATGGATTTGCCTGTAGGTGCATTCCTCACATTAAGGATGTGACGTGACGTCCATCCAAGCCACGGAGAGTCTCTCTTCAACAGCCGTGATGAAGACCGCATTTGTGCGCAATTCCAAGATCGTCTGTATAAATAAAACGACGGGTTACTGCACTTCCAGGTCGCGTGTTGGCTTATAGATGTTGAACAGGAGAGGCGAAAGGACGCTCCCCTGTGGCAATCCACCCTGAGCCTTCACGCCATCGCTCTTCTTCGCTCTTAGCTGTACAAAGAACATTCTGTTTGCCAGCAATCCCCTGATAAGCTCGGTCAAGCGGTGACGTCCTGGCGATTTCAGGCTCCATGGAGCGGGGCATAAGTGATTTTTAACAGTGTCGTAGGCTGCTGGCAGGTCGATGAAACAACCCGGCCCACACACACCCTTCTCGGAAACCATCTCAAGGAGTTTGAGGTTAGGTTGAGGTACTGGTTGTTGTTGACTGCCGGTTCGGAAACCCGCCCGCACTGGCCTATGAGGTGTTCGTTTATCATAGGTGCGACGCGATTGATCAGGAGACGTCCAAGAGCTTGTAGGTATGGATGAGGAGTAGTGGACATGGTCGTAGCTCTTGGGTTGGATGGATCTTTCCCAGGCTTAGGAGTGTCAATAACATGTGTTTTCCTCCAGATCTTTGGGAACCTGTGGCCCACGTGGGACATAAGGCAGAAACTGCAGAGCTCAAGAAGCCATTACTTTGCTACTGTGCCGAAAATTTTCAGCTGCTCAGTTAAGATGCTGTCAGGCCTAATGCTTTTCCGGGTTGAAGTTTAGCAAATACCGGATTCGAATTCGTCATGTTGAAGGGGCGAGTGAAACCAGGGGTCGCCACTAAACCTCTTACGGACTAGTTTGATTCTTTTTCGAGCTTCTTGCTGCACTTTGCCAATTTTAAAAGCAGTTGGTGGGCAATTGGTTGGGTTGTGACATTGGCAGCTGTGGAGGTCTGTGGGATCCACTCGAAGGAGCCTTTTCGGTGGTCAACCATGCTTTAGTGCTGTTATGGGTCATGTCGGTGGATTCAATATTAAGTATGCCAGGTTTTTATTTTTTCCTGGAGATCCCCGAAACTTCCGAACCTTTAGAAGTTTGTTTCAGCCGAAGAAGGATCAGCTCAAAACATGGTGATAATTCCTCTTGATATTCGTCTCGACCATTCCTTGGAAAAGGCCTGGGATAATTCCGTCCTACAGCTCTGGGTATGAATCTCGGCAGTCTTGTTACACTAGTTGGGCAAATTTGTCATAGTTATGGGGTTTTGGAGCATCCTCTTCACGTTTCTGATCCAGGTCATCAGTGTGAAATGTTGGTGCCACCCTTTTTCTGGAGAGCCATACAAGGTTGTCTATACTATTGCACATTTTACATTTGTGTTCATGTACGAAGATGTAACGATATCAATTTAACAATATTTAGAACACAATCAATAATATTGTAAGATCACTTCTTTTTAATGGGACCAAATTAGTTTTTGAATGAAATGCGTGTCAATGTGGTCAATTAAGTGACGAAATAGGAATTGACATTATTCTTAAATATTTAATGTGTGTTTTTAGAAGGTTAAGGACAAGTTTTGCCATTCTGGTGTTATGACAGAATTAATTATTTTATCAAAAAATTAAACAAAAAATAACCTTTGAGAGCAATTAGTATGGCCGCCTGTAGCGGCTGTGGAACCTTGAAGGTGAATGTTAATACTTCACTAAAATATGTAGCGATTGATCCAAACATATGTAATTGGGTGTTCTTGGTGATACCCTTTCACGTGGGGAATAAACATACATGTACGTTATTTGAGGTTGATTTTGCTGAAATATAGGCAATGTTTTTAAATATATTAGTACATGCATCTGGGAATTATCAATTTTAAAATATAGTTGTGATCATGTTTAGATCGCGTAATCGTGTGGTCTATGTTGTGTGACACCAAACAGACGTCATAAATGACACATTTTGACTATTTTTGTTTTTATCTCTATACAATCCAAGCACTTTTGGGAATTGAGTTGCAGTTGTAATGGTCATGATGACGATGACACATGTTACTGTTATGCCATTAGTACACATGATAATTACATGGAACAATGTATTAATGATCTGTTTCGGATGCTGACAAGACATGCAAAACAGAAAGTACAAATGCAGGAATGGGTTAATAGCATGTGTAAAAGTCCAGTGTGGTCTTTGCAAAAATTATTATTTTGGCAGAGTTGGAAATGTCTAAAAAAAAGCAATAGTTAATTTTAGTTGCTACAGGGGATTGGAACATTTATTTTATTTTTTTTGGGGGGGGGGGAAGTGAAGACACTTTTAAGTTATTTTGAAAGGGTAGAACTCTAACCTCATGTCCTAAAATAATGACCAAACCATAAACCTGGAAAGAGCTGCACTATAAAAACCGTGTCTTGTCTACCATGCCTTGCAATATCTTCCATCAGAGAACAAACGAGTACACTGGATGATCCAAGACAAATACTTAAACCTGAACATACTGCCGTAAATGATGCGCGGTCTCTGTTCGAAAATATTACAAAGCAGTGCAGATCTATATTAGACATAGGGTTTGCTCGTATAATTTAGGACATGGTTATGGAAAAAAAAGTATGGATTTTGACTAAGCTTTTCTTTAACACTAGTTAAACTTATAATCAATACTATTTATATTATATTTTCCCAAAAATATTGTCAGAGAAAATCAGCAAAAAGTGTACACTAAAGAAATACATTTCTAATACTAAAGCAAGAGTGCGCATGTATCTATCTGTTTAATGTGATAATCTATGATAGACATGTATGGCAAGTATATTGCACAATAGAACAGATAAACCTGTTTTTTCGTCGATAAACCTGGTTTTTCGTCGATAAACCTGGTTTTTCGATCGAAAAAACCAGGTTTTTCAAATCGAAAAACCAGGTTTTTCAATTCGATTGTCAGAGTTTTTTGATAAACCTGGTTTTTCAATCGAAAAACCAGGTTTTTCGAATTCGATTGTCATAGTTTTCGAAAAACCAGATTTATCGACCGAGAAACCTGGTTTTTCAATCGAAAAACCAGGTTTTTCGAATTTGATTGTCATAGTTTTTTATAAACCAAGTTTATCGAGTGAAAAATCTGTTTTTTCGCCGATGAACTTGGTTTTTCAATTCGATTGTCATAGTTTTTTGATAAACCTGGTTTTTCAATCGAAAAACCAGGTTTTTCAAATTCGATTGTCAGAGTTTTTGAAATCGACCGAGAAACCTGGTTTTTCGCCGATAAACTTGGTTTTTCAATTTGATTGCCATAGTTTTTTGATAAACCTGGTTTTTCAATCGAAAAACCAGGTTTTTCGAATTTGATTTTCATAGTTTTTGATAAACCTGGTTTATCGACCGAGAAACCTGGTTTTTCTCCGATAAACTTGGTTTTTCAATTCGATTGTCATAGTTTTTTGATAAACCTGGTTTTTCAATCGAAAAACCAGGTTTTTCGAATTCGATTGTCATAGTTTTGAAAAACCAGGTTTCTCGATCGAAAAAACCAGGTTTATCAAAAAAACTATGACAATCGAATTCCATTAATCCGTTGAGTTCTTGTATATTACGCATCAAATCTGTCCTCGGTGCAAAGAAAGCCAAGGCTACATTATGTAGTGCATTTTGAAAGTCATATATTGGAAGGTTGATAGGTCTTTATAGTACGTATTAGCGTATCAAATAGCACTTCCACAGTAAATAAATCAAATATATCAATGTATGGAATTATAATATTATTCTTTCTACGACATATCGCTTCTTTAATTGATTTAATTGATATGATATCATAAAATAACAAAGCTGACTTAAGTTGTACAATGTTTAGTCCTATCTATCGCTCGCGCTGCTAGTCTTCAAGAGCGCCTTATGTGCCATAAATACCAATTTACTCTATGGTTAGGAATGTCCGGTTTTTCGAGGAGAGTCGATTGTCATAGTTTTTGATAAACCTGATTTTTCAATCGAAAAGCCAATAATTTTCTCGATTCGATTGTCATAGTTTTTTCGAAAAACCAGGTTTATCGATCGAGAAACCGGGGTTTTCGACGATAAACTTGGTTTTCGAAATCGATTGTCATAGTTTTTTTGATATACTGGTTTTTCAATGAAAAACCAGGTTTTGTCGAATCCGATTGTCATAGTTTTCGAAAAACCATTTTATCAACCGAGAACCTGGTTTTTCAACGATAACTTGTTTTTTCATCGATTGTCATAGTTTTTGATAAACCAGGTTGTTCGATTCGATTGTCACAAGTTTTTTGACAAACCGGGTTTTAATCCGACCGAGAAACCTGGGTATCCGCCATAAACTTGGTTTTTTCATGATAAACCTTGTTTTTTTCAATCGAAAAACCAGGTTTTTCGATTCCGCTTGTCACAGTTTTTGAAAACCAGGTTTTCCGACCGAGAAAACCTGTTTTTTTTAAAAAAAAACCTATGACCATCGAATTCGAAAAACCTGGGTTCGTTTGAAAAACCATGTTTAATTTATCATTGAAAACCCAAGTTTAGCGGCGAAAAACAGGTTTCTCGGTCGATAAACTGTTTTTTTCTTCGATAAACTGGTTTTTCGCTTGAAAACCTGGTTTTTCGATCGAAAACAGGTTATCGACGATAAACTTAGGTTTATCTGCATATATGGCTGCATATACTCCCACCAAGTACTGTAGCCACGTAGAATTGGACATTGGATTTTCTGATACGTATCTGAACCACTGCACATTATGGCATGCTATGATGATTGAATTTGTGGTCGGGTATAATAAAAGGGGTGTGGCATTTAAAGTTGCTTTATATGGTTGTATACATATAGGCTTTGAATGGACAATTTGTTTCCTGGACGGGAATAGAAACAAGCCACCATGGCTTAGAAATTGACTCAACTGATATTACGCCAGACTCTAAAGAAGATATGCCAGTGCATGACTTAACTAAACTCTACCCAGAGAAAAACAGAACACACACGCTGGTTCTTTGAAAACAATTTCGAGGTGTAAGGTTTGAGTAATTTCTAAACAACATCTCTATCTTAATTTACCTTGCACCTTCAAAAGGAACAACTTAGCAAGCAAACAAATTTAAAAAGAACAAACCTCGGACCCCGCAACAGCAGCAAGAGAGTTCACCATGTTTGTTGTTCTGATACCTTGCACTATTTTATACCTAGTTATCATACAGGCTGTGCCAAAAAAGTGCCATACATTGCACATTTAAAAAAATATTAAATAACAAAACACAAGTTCTTATTTTCTCCTGGGGACTGGGGTAAGATTATTGGTATAAGTTCGAATTGAAAATTTGGGGTTTTAAAAAAAAATAATAACAGTTTGAAATTACATATCCTCAGCCTTTCAAAAGATATTAAATTTGTGTAGGTTTGAAAATTTGTTTAAGGACCAAGCTTCATGTAATTTTATTGGTTTTTATATTTTTTTGTGAACTTAAAACGCTCCAGATAATCTCATTATAGGCATACGATCATAATGTCAGTTAGAACTGGTAATATTAAGCTCACGAAATTACTTTCAAATAATTTTATGGTTATTCAATTATATACATACACCAATAAAAACCATTCATACATGGAATCACTTCATCACGAAATGTAGAGTGTAAAGGAAGAGAACGAAGGAAATGACAAGCTAACCTTAGAATTTAGCATTTGGCAGATTTTGTTTCAACCTGTCTACTAGCACATTAACACCCCAACCCAATCATGATATATCAGCTTGGGAGTTTGTTTTTTTTTTAATTTTTTAGGTTTTTTCTTTTTTTTTAATAATGATAAAAATGTTCTTTTTTCTATGAAAGAATTTGAGCAATTTGTTTTCAGTTTGCAGGAAAACGTTTTATTTAAACTATTTGTGGGGCAACCTGTTTTGGACAGCCTACTAAAATAGACTTTATGGAATTCGGCTCCAAAGTAATAGTATACATTAACCTTGATTTAGTGTCAGTTAAGAGTTTTAAGCTTACCATACAATCGGATTGTCAAAGATACTCAAAAATTGTCGAAGATAACACGACCTTGGTGGTTCTATATTCTGTAAAATATCAGAGGGTGTGTTTGAATCCCATCCACAATGCACCAGTTTTAGGAAATTTAACCCTCAAAAGTGTCAGGTGATCCCACAAATCCTATTCTTAATACATAAAAACACTGACTTTTTTTATTTTTTTCACTCATTTTAGGCCATAATGTGCTAGTACTTAGGGGAATTTTTTAGCATTATCAGGAAAGGTCATGTGGTTCCCAAAAATTATGGGACTTTTTATCCATACGTACTGATATGTATTTTGTATAGTACAGTATAGGCCCCATTGCAATGCATTTATGGATTGACTCAAAACAACCTCGGTAAAATATAAAAGATGCCACCAGATCAACGCACACATAAGAACACATTGTTAATTTTAAGTTTTTAATTCCAAAACAATGAAGGTAGCTGGATTCTTTTCGTATTGGTGCCGCCGACATCAAAAGTGGATATTTAAAACCCTAATAGTATTACGTTGATGATTATCTTTAGGAAGTATTAGATAATAAGTTTTGAATAGATTCTTTCTACTTCAGTTATAGTCCTTGACTTCTTTAACATAATATTTTTGGATATCTATATTGTAGGTAAAACGCACTAAAACATTTGTTTTTTAACGGACCAGATTTGCCTTCGCGCGAGTGAAAGAGGAGGATTCGTAATTATTAGTCGTGCGAAAATGTCTAGGGCGATATAAGTTAACAGTTTTTACTTTTTGTCTTCTTAGCATTCAAATTTGTTAATGTTTCAGTCCATAAAAGAAAGATGAGCACCATTAAACCCAATAAGGAAAAAAGTCTATTGCATTAATTTCACATTTGACTGTGGTTGAGAACAGCAAAAGGCTTAGCTGGTTACGTAAATTTGGGTTCAAGCTGCACGTCCGTTTACCTTGAGTAAAACTATGGAAATAACATTATACGCAAAGAGACAATGTTATAAATAATAAGTTTGATGTCATTCGTCATAAATTCCTTTATTAAGCAATGCATTGTTGCTCACAACACAGTGGGAAGACCAAGAGATATTCCATTGTATGTGTGCTGTTCCACAACCAACAGTAGGGTCCTGATCTGCTTCCAGGTAGCCCCACATCTGCAAGGAAAACATTAGATCGGCCAGTTCTGGGAGCAAATTGTGATGTATCGCCCATTCAAGCCCATGAGGTACACCATGTTCAATACCAATAGATGTTACTGGGTTGATGGCATTTCTTCCCACAATGCGACTTCATTAGAGACTGATGTCAAGAGGTGGACTGAAAATGGACAATTTTAAACCAGGTATCTGCATTATTTTGTATGCAGCAAAAATTACCAATGTATATAAAATTGCAAGAGCTCAACACATTATTACTAGCGACATGGATGGAATAATATAGTGATGGAATATGTAGATCTCGGGTATAGCTTCGGGTGCTGGTGGGTGCTTTTGGGGCTCTGAAGACATCAGATGATATCGAGGGGGCCAACTTCAAACAAGTTTGCATAACCTCAACTTTAGCACTATATTCTGACCCGTGGCTTACTGTAAAACACACACCTCTAGGAATACCATTAGGCCCATAAACTCTTTACATAAGTACTTGAAGTCAAAACCAGACTAGTCAAGGGCACTGCTATCTTCTAAGAAAAGAATGAAATGAAGCCGCCACAAAGAATTGATTTACGATACTGGAGACAAGAAGAAACTAGGTCATCAATTAGGTGCTAATACCCACTAATCTTATTAATGTCTCCTGTAAACCGAGGATTGAACATCTAGGGAGGAAAGTCAAGGACAATCCATGAAAGAGAATTGTATCACAAAGCAGGGGTCAAAGAGGGGTGAGTTTATGGTGAATGATCATGACTTGAAAGAAAAATAATAGAGTAGTTGTTCCCCAATTGATCATTATCAGCGGATAATTGTGGGTTTTACCAGTAACTTTGGACACGGCCATGAGCGCAGAGTTTTGACACTTTCGAATACTTACAAAAGTTAGAAATGAGTCATCGGTGACATGGTTGAGGATTCTCTCCACAGTAATTGAACGTGAATCTTACGTCACCTAAGGATATCAGCGGAATCATGCTTAGAACCAAAAATTTAAAGCTCGCTGCGCGTTGAAAACAGCATCATGCATTGTTGTGAGCTTTAACACTTTTAAAATTACATGTTGCGTATAAAATTAAATAAGCTCTAAAGAACCATTTTGTAAAAAATTAAAAATAATTTGGGGTTAAAATGTATCATGAGATGTTTTCCTTTACCTGACAATATTTTTCCTTCTACTATTTGAATTTGTTAAGTTAAAGTTAGTCCGAGTTTAACAAACATGTTCAAACGTATCCACCCTGCTTCTTTTTTTCAATATTATTTATATAATATATTGTTACATTTCAGTTATAACTTTAGTAAAAGGATTCTTTCAGGAGATGCTTCCTACAGGTCTTGTCAGCGTCTGGATGTTACAAGAAACAATTTAAGTTTTTGGTCATAAGAAGGGTCTACCTGACGAAGTAGAAAATTAAAAATAAAAATATAATAATTAAACAAAACGGTCTCTTCCATTTTCCCGGCGGTGCAGTCACCACAAGTCTGATAAATAGTAAAAATAGGGATATTATATAAAGTTACAAAACAAAAGCCCCCCTCTTTTTTCTTCAAAAAACCCGGGAGTTTTTTTACTCGACCCTGATTGCACATATTGTAAGACTAGCGTCGAAAATCTGTTAGGGACCAACAGGACTTCTTGGTATTGGTCTAACATGAAAATGGGAATTTCCACTTAGTTAGCATATAAGTTAACTGGGTGTCCAATTATGAGATAGAATAGACACCATCGAGTAGAGTTTTCAACCCCTGATAACTTACGAAATGAACTTTGCAACCCCAAAAAGAGAGCGCTATTACCCGTTAATATTTATGTATTGATTGAGATACATTTTCATCGAAATATTTATGATTTATATGCTGTATGTTAGAGTTTTGATAGATAGGTTTAGGTTTAAACGTCTTTAGGGGCCGGGGGGGGGGGGCATTGTCTTCAAGGTGGATATCATGCTCGTGTATGGACTCCCAACACGGCCCTAAGCGCGTATTTCAATTGGCTAAGAAAAAACACCCTAAGCACGTTATTTCGGTTGATTTGCTACCCTAAACAAGTACTTTGGGATTGATTTTGCTACCCTTAACAAGTGTGTTGGTTTAATTTTAAAACCCTAACAGTACCATTTGCCATGAGAGTTTAAAAAACGCCCTAAACAAGTATTTTGACATAATTTTGCTACCCTAAACGAGTATGTTTAAAAATGTACCTCTAACCACTTTACAGGCTATAGGCTCCTATTGTAACTGGCCCTGATAAGGAACATTCTTTTTACCACATGATTCATTGAATTTTTTTATTTCACTATTTTCTTGCTGTTTGTAACTTGTTGTACAAACCATCCCGAACAACATATCAAAAAGGTAGGAAAATGAAGAATGGAAGACATGCTAATTGGCATAAACTTATGTGCAATTTTTGCCTATACTTTGGTTATTAGACATATATACAAGGGGACGAACCCGATTTAAGTAAATAAAGTTTTTTCATTTGATAGAATGGTCTTCAACCCTAAACCCCATCTGTAGAGTTTTGCGCTCATATTTCAACCCGTTTTCATTTGTGAGAGCTAACAAAACAGATTTTCTTAGCCCTATAGGCCCCTAATGTGTTAAATTAATATTGTCGACCAAAAATGGGGTACATTTTCGCTCATAACATTCCAAAACAAATATCCTTTAGCTCTAAGATTCACAGGATAAAATGAGAAAAAAATAAGTAGCTTTCTTCAAATACCAAAAATTTTGACCAAGTCCGGAAAAATCTTGGGAGTATGGGGGCGATGCTATTAGCGACTAGGCCACGGCCCTTTAAACTCGTTAGTCGTTCTGATTGTCCAACATAGGACCAGAGAGGTACTGAGGTCTTACCTTTTGGTTGGGTACCGTTCAATGGGATGATGGGTATACTCTTAGCTTTTTCTTATTAGATATGGTGTTAGCGTCAAAGCCAAGAACGGCGACGAAAATAACTATGTATTCTGCTAAAATCTGAGTGATGTCCCCGTTGACGATATGAGACGGCATTCACCGGAATAGCCCTTACTAGCAGGAGGGCAATGCATCACGCCCTATAGCGAAGTCAGCCGACTCTATCATCTTTGGATTTGAAATCCACATAGCCTACAGCGCACAAAAACTGCGGATGTTGTTTAATTCATATCAATATATTAGCCTTAATTTGTATGCTTTGACTAAAAGATATGAAATAGAAAAAGAATTCTGTCAATTAGTCAATGAAAACCATCCAAAAAGTAACTTCCCACCCCTGAAATTTGTCTGCCAAGTTCAAACGATACTCGTACACAATTGGAAGCAGTGTTTATTACCCATATTTTGGCCACCTCATTTGTTGCGATCGACCAATTATTGCTGAAGTTATGCTCACTTGATCGAACCCACCTCAGTATTTAAAAGTTGCAGTAACCCTATGGCTCTCATTCGCCATAGTTGGTATCAAAATGAGGGTTGATTAATTTTCACAAATTTTTTTAAACATTTTTTATGTATCATAACGTCAACGAATCTTCCAAAGAGGCCAATCGACCAAAGTCACATTTCAAGATATATCGGCGATTGACGTTTTTAGAGAATTATGAACTTGCATATCTAAAATGGAAACAGTTGTTAGGAAATTGATTTTTATGTGTATCATAGTGGACATTGAAACGTTCTTCATTTTGAGCCGCTTTCAATTCAAGTATCCTTTGTTTTCCTTGTCAAATTTTAATTATAAAGTGCATTGGTTCTGTTTTTGCAAAAACTTAAAAACGTCCTCTGTTTCTATGTCAGGAGACGAATGCGCATTGGCCTGTTTGGCGTCTCCAAAAAGAGTCGATCGATCGCCACAGACTGTGGTATTGAACATGTTAAACATACTTTTCTGCGAGGGAGCCATATGACTACGCTTTTGTATGATTTTCTAATAACCGTCATCCTCTCTTACAGGCAAATATGCCAATGACTAGAAGAGATTTGATTGTTTCTATTTTTAATTTTATCATAGAATTGGTTTAACATCAATTTTAATATACTTAATGTAAAATATATTACATCAAGCTATCTATATTTTTGAAACCTGTAAATCTGTATTTTTAACGTGGATTTTGTAGCAGAATTGCTGCCATAATTTTCCTTGTAAAATGTATAGTATTTTTCCTGTAAACCATATGTCTTTAATAGTATAATTGAAAATTCATATAATGATGCATAATGGTTAATACTACTCGAAAAAAAGAAATCGGAATAAAAGTTCCATTTGTAGTCGTTTTATACGCCGGGAATTGGACATAAAATTTTACAAAGCATTTTGCTGTAATTTCCAATGGAAGCATCGGCTACACGTGTAAGAAACTAAGGACATCCAAAGTGTTTGTCTAAAACGTTTGAAACCTGGAATTTATTGGACATAATAACTTCCATAAACGTTAAGTGGAAGAATTGGTTATGTTTGCTGTTTTATTGCTTTAATGTGTATATTTTGAATACTTTTTTGGCAAGTAAAAGAAATGAAGATCACTATGTTGTATCTAGAAGAAAGCTTTAATCTTACTTCAAGTCATTTATATGTATTACTTTTATGAGGCTTCGGCCGAAAAATCATTTTTCCATTCTCAATAACGAACACAAGGAAGAGTATATTGGCAATTACCCATAGTGTCAAATGATGTTTCTAAAATCGTAAAAACAAACGACTCGGAGTGTCTACAGGTACAATTTTAAATGAATTGATATTCCACGGAAGAGTTATTTTATTTTTGTCATCAAACAGACATTGCGGTATATGTTTTCAAACTTTCTATGGTAAAAACCCTCCATTTTTGAGGTTAAGATGGCTGTTTTCCGGCATTTCTACTGCGGTGTCTCAATGGTTAAACTTGGTATTTCAAAGACATCTGACATTTTTAAATTTAAATTCAAATTGCCCAAAATTTCTGTATTATAATGGTATATTATTGAAAATGCAGAATGATAATTTTCAATATTAAACATATGTTCGTTATTGAATTGAAAGGAATCATTTCCTCTAGCACTTAATAAAATGAGTGAATCGGGGTTACATTATCATATGATAATTTCAATGAGTAATTTTTTTATTTAATGTAAAATTAAGTATTCTTTAAATTGAGATGGCTGATACTGTGAATAATATTTTTTCTAACATGCACTGCAAAAACTATATAGGGTGTTAAAATTAACACCAACCGGTGTTTCTAGGAGGATCACACCAAAAGGATATTAACATTCAACGTTGGTGTTATTTTAACACTCTATTGTGTTGTTTTAACCCAAATTGTGTTACAATAACACCAAAGGTTTGAATCTTGACACCCTCTGGTGTGGTACTCCTAGAACACCGGCGGGGTTAATTTTAACACCCTATTTTTTGCAGTGTTTACTCAAAATCACATACTTTATTGCGCTATTTAGTAAGGACACAGAGAAATTATCAAGTAGGTTTGATTATTTACAACTAAGGTTGATGAACCTCAAAATAATATCATAGGTTTTGGGAGAAATATAGCAAGAAAAAGGAAAAAAACCAGAACAAGATTTTGAGATACTATGTTTTATATATCATTATTGATCTTAATTTTGCTGTAAATGAAAAATGGGACCCTCTGATAGAACACAAATATCGTACCACGATACTGCTACTCTTATATAGGGAAATAAATAAGAACACATGAATTTATATGCTTACGTTCCGTTTCAATTAATATATTTGCAAATAAATGAACAAATAACATACCAAACGTTAAAGGGTTTCAACAAGAGTTTTTGAACTGTCCTAAAAAAAGTGAAGTAAAAATACGGTTACTAGTACAGTGCTTGTTTGTGACTTTTCTGGTGTTTACAAATTGGTCCTTGTTGTTGTTCAGTGGCGTAAATCCCATACCTTTACAATGGGGTGGGGGCTGAAGGGTGCCAAGATTGTTTTTTTTAGGGGCAATTTGGTCCTTCTCCATAGACACTGTAGCAAAAGGTCCGTTCATTTGTTGGGGCTGGAAGGGGGCACGGGTTTTTTGTTTGGGGGGGGGCTCTCGCCCCCCTGCCCCCCCGCTTGTTACCCACTGTTGTTGTTATAACTTTGAAGTAACTAACATAGCTGATTTGAATCATTTTTCTAATTACAGCTTCACCATCAATTTCCAGGCACAGGTTTAAAATGGGTAAATTGTTACTAATTTTTTGCACAATTTAACCTAACTTAGACATGTATGTTGGTGTTAACATTTCTCAAATAAATAAGGGTATCGTGAAATATTCTCATGAAACGTATAGATGTATCATTACAATACAAAACCTTTAACTATTATTCTAAAAACAATAAAAAAAAATAATACAATAAAACTCAACTGGCATTAAAAACTGAAGGCTCTTTTTTTGCCTTGCTCAGCGCCCCGGATCGTCGCTTAGACAGCCAACATGGTCAAGACAGCTTACAAGTCTACGTCTAGTAAGAACCACAGCTAAATTGAATATTTTTGCTTAACTTACCACTACACTAACATTCACCTTGTATTTGGACGATAACAGTGCGCTGTAAAAATTACAATGGACTTCACAATAAAAGGATAAAAAGACAGATTGGCCCGTAATTTAAAATCAAGCAAAATACTTTTTTGTCCATTTTCAGGCCTATTAACGACTAAATTTCTACGAGAGGCTCCTATTTGAACCTTGATTATATCACATTAATTATGCACTATATTGTTGATTTTCAATAGGTTATTTACAGGAAAAATACTGTACATCATACAGGAAAACAACGCCATAAACTACAGCTTTTCTAGTTTCCATCCAAACTCACTTTTCTTTATCCGTTTAATGCATTAGTGTACAAAGTAAAGGTCCCGGTTAAAGGTCCAGGTCCGATCGCTACTTGACCCCAGATTTTACCCTGAAGTGGTCAAAATTTTTTGGTTACAGAAAAAATCTATACCATTTTTCTCATTTACCCTGTGAAATATTAGGGCTAAGATTTTTGGTTTGGATGTTTATGACGAAAATAGTCCCCTTTTGGTCGACCAATCTTAGTTTTATACATAGTATCTATGGCATTACAAAATAATGTTTTTAAGCCCTTATTTCCAACCGGTTGAAATTCGCGGGAAACTTTACGATGGGGTTTTGAGGTGAGGCATATTACACGATAAAAATTTAAGACTTATATGCACCCTAAAATGTGGGTTGACATTTGTGGATAGGCCTACTAAGTTAGTGTGTTCGTCAGTGCTTTTTATTTTCAACACTCACAATCTCTTGATAACTCGCCAATAATATTTTTCGCTGTTTTGATTGAACTCATTTTTACAGTATACTGTAATTTTCACAGTAATTATTGGGCAGAATTGTTGTCAGTAACATACTGCAAAAATTACTTTTTAGTGTCAAATCGTCCCAGATACAGCTACCACATTTGTTACCATTATAACTTCGACCAGAACTTCTATATTATAGAGGCGCCCGTGTGGATCGAGGAGAGAGATGAATCTCGCAATACCCATTGATCGATAGGGCACTTTATAACGGTCGTACGGAGGTTTTCAGGTACAACAACAGACGAATGCATATTTTTTTTTTTTTTGTTTTGTGTGGGTCTGTTGGAATACTTTCATTTGGCGTTTGGTATGATTTCCAAAGTGAAAATCGATATTATCTACAAGTGGAAATGTTATTTTGGTCATAGTTGGGTATATGAAAGAGCTTGTGATATAGTAATCATAATATGCAAAAAAACTCATTTCCGCTCACATTGTCGATTGGCCTGTTTGGAATACTCATGACGATAAGAACCAGTTATGGTATTCACTGATTTATATTCATTTTAAAGGGAAATTTATCTAGCTTTAAATGGTAGCCATTCAATTTTGTGTCTATTTTTACTTTTTGAGTTAGCGCAATTGGAGTCGGTCGGGGTCATAGAGGGTGGTGCCTACGGATGAGTGCTACGGATGATTCCTTGTTAAAGTATAGAGATTTTTGATATTCAGGGTTTTTGCATTTATTTTGTATCATATCTGGTAACCCGCCCTGTATTAAGATAATAGCCTCTCATTTTTTTGTTCTTAATTTGGCATTCATTTTGACTCATACAAGAGTTTAAGCTACTACTTTTGCATGGTGAGGCAAGGGGTTTTCCTATACATGCTGTACAATGTTTTTATATGCCTCGAAGTTCTGTATGGTATAACTTCTTAAGTAATTATCCTACCCCAGTAAAAGTATACATTTTCAGAAAGGGAATTTGATGAGGAATAACAAATATGGCACCCTTTCTCCTGCAGGAGGGGGGGGGGGGGGGAGGGTTGCTTATCAACGTTTAACTGACGTTGTCATAAAAAAGCAAAAATTAAATATGTTTTTTTGAACCCCTGGACAAGCGCAGTAGGCAACATATTTTCATTGTTACAAGTTCCCTTTTTTTGAAGGCTTATGATATCCCCTACACATCTCAATGAGTTTGCAAAATATGAGAATTGAAGAAAACAAATTAAGACTGCTACAAAAGTTGTACTTTTTACACCAAAATTTCACTTTTCCACGCTATAGGACACTTGTGTGGCACACTGTATATTCACATACAAGTTGCATATTTGTCTGCCTTATATTTTAGCTTTACCACAATATCGTTTTATATGTATCTGAAAAACAATTGATGACTTATGCCATTTAAGTATGAAAACGGTAAATATTTTGTAGTTTCAGCTGTACACATTTTTTGGCCTCCCAACTCATGGCGCATGACCTATATACAGAAGGAGAATTCGTAAGATTGTACCTGATTTCAATAGGATTTAATACAACTATTTAATATCATGGGTGGTCTGATCAAGTGGGCATAACTTCAATAATACGCAGTCGAACGGCCACAAACGAGGTGTCAAAATACACGTAAATTAACAGCGCTTCCATTGGTATCCCTTATTATAATACGATGTAATCGTTGGAACGTGACAAATTTCAGGGGTGGGGGAGTTCCTTTTTTGGATGTGTTACATTTCAAACACATAGCCGTACTTATATCTCTAAATATTGTCAAAAAAGGATAGACGTTTCATATCGAAGTCCTTGGATGCAAATGATTATTACAATTGATTCCGTCATGCGACGTTGTGGCATTAGTGCTTGACGGAATGATGGCAATACCTCATTTGCAGCCAAGGGCTTCTCTCTGAAACGTCTACCCAAAAAGGACCTCGCTCTTCTCTCTGAAGGAACCTATACCTTACGGTACTAAATAACAAAAACCAAAAAACAAACAACAAAAAAACAAACCCAAATGATTATGGCATGTCATATCAATCCATGGCAAAAGCTTTTCGCAAGATATGATAGGTTCATTGTTGATTGGGGCAGTATTAACATTGCTGTCAACCTTATGTCATCATGGAGTTATGATGGCATATCATCATGCAAATCCCTTTATTTCAAGTCAGGTTAGAGTTAATACATTCCATTACATGCTCTGGTGAGTAATAAGGCCTATTAAAATATGATGAGGTCCATTCACGTCTCCGCCGCCGTAATTGTAATGGAGTTAGTGAGGGATACAACTGGCGAAAGCGCCTGGCTTTGATTTGCTGTCCCTGTGTTTACCTGGTACCTGTGGCTTACCGTGACAGTCTGTTGTGTCAATATCAAGGTTCCCAAGACACACCAGAAGAAGTCATGATGAAAGTAATCGCGGGATCGGGATTGGGGGGGGGACTTTGGAAAAAAAGACATCCGCTAATACAAATAGACATGTCTCTGTCACTTCGAGAAAATATTCACCAATGTATTTATGACCCACGACAGAAATGGTCTCTCACAAAAGAACTACACTGTCTGAACACTGTTTACAATTGTACTTTTTAAAAGGGAGTGTGTTTTAAAGTACTGTTTTAGTTTTAAACAACGTTGTTCAATTGTTGTTATAGCATGATGTCATATATAAGTTCTTAAAACAATTTTTAAACAACTCGCCATCTTATAACTACTGCTGTTTACCCTGGTCATCATCCAACTTGTTTAAAATCAAATTAACAACTTTGCTTAAAAATTGAAACAAATGATGCTTGAACGTTTATTTTTTTACAATCAAAATAGCCTCTATACATGCTATAGCAACCTTTTGGCTTTTATTACCGTGTCTTTGATTGACTAATACAATATAACATAGCATAACCAACGAAATGGGAAAAATTGTTTATAGTTGAAGAGATTAGCTTCACTGGCAAGCAGTTACGTGACAGGGAGACTACAGGACATTCTCTACTCCATAAGAGAGAACGTTTCTCTACTCCCAACCCCTTGGACGGGTTGTGGAAAGAAAGACTTGCTAACAACCAAGTAACACTATTGGTATTTGTAAAACCCGGTTAGTATCTATTCCACCTGGAGCGACTCCTCATGGGCTTATATGGTGATGTCTCCACAGATTGAGAACCGAAATCAGCCGATCTAAATTTCCTTGCAGAAGTGGGTGCTTACCTGGAAGCAATCAGGCAACCACCTTGTGCATGGTTGTGGAACGCACCACAGACAATGTAACACCTCTTTGTCTGCCCAATGGCTTGCGCAACATGCACCAACAAAGACCTTGCGGAATTCAGTTAAGCAGCCAGAAGTTGTACTCATCTCGGTCTGGATCATATGAGAACACTGCGTTTGGATACGATAGAAGAAACCAATCAAATCGCAGGCAGCATCACAATTCCTGCACAACTTCTAAGTGATTTTCTTTCCGACATAGAAGCTCTGCATTGCGTCAAACTTACTTACCCACAGGGAGCTATTCAAGTTGGTAGCAAGAATGGAATGGATTTCTCTGGCACTGCTGGGGGGGTGTTTGTTTTTTTTTCTATCTTTCCTGTTCACCCTTTTTTTCAAAATCGGAGCATGCGCATTCTGAAATCCGAAATTGCTCGAATGTAGGCTTCCAGAGTTCTTATTTACTAATAATAAACTTAATTTCATTTCAGATATTTTCCACTATTACTGCTAATTTGCAAATTATATTCATGCCCGTATGCCACTTCCCGACAAGAGGGACCAATGTCCATTTTTATATGCGGAATTTTTTTTGGGATAACAAATCACATGAAGCTCCTTTTGGTGATAGATATCACTGTGTTCAAAAGAAGACCATTTAAGGGGGTTAATTCCACTTTTTACAAAAAAGGTCCACTTTTTGAAAGTCTCGTACCTCTCGCAAATAAATCCTTCGTACGGCCCTGAATATATTAAACATTTCCAACACGTTATATTTAGGAAATTGGTTCTAAGGCCAGAGTTTTAATTTGACTGACGTTTCCTTTAAGATTCAAATATTTACTGGATTCCCAGAGGAGTTCCCAACTCGATCTTACCAGGTGTTAACACCATTGAAATCCAGTTTCCATTCATAATCGCGTAATACACTCTGGCGACTACGGAAGTTTTCTAATTTAATTCTACACAAACGATGCATTTCGTATACAAACACCCGTGTAAGCCACCACGTGTTGCATTTCGAGAATTCACACAGACTTTCCTGGTTATATACAGGGCGATTCAAAAAATCAAATCAATAAATAAAAAAATAAAAATAAAAACGGAAGCACAATAAACAACAAATAAACAACAAAATTAAAAAAAAAAAGAAAACTGGTGAACAATAAAGTATTCTATTGGAAGTTCAATTTGTTTGGACAAAGGTAGATTATTGTCTTACTATCACTCATTACTGCAGACATTATCTACCCTTTTTCCAAACAAAGGATAGACAATACGTCGTGAAAATTTGTTGAAATTTTTTCTGGAACAGTTTCAATTTTTTATTTTTTTATTAGATTTTTTCTTGAAAGGAGTTTATTTTTATTATGTTAGATCTTATATCACCCTAATTCTTCCAAGTTTACACAATATACCTTTATTAACAACCTTACTTCTTCCATCATCAGCATGACTATTTCATGATTTGCTAAATCAGAAAATCGAAAAAAACATAAATCAATTTTTTGCATTTTTTGTAACAAGTACTGTATCCTAACATACCGTACAAGTATCCAAGCAAGACTGACAACAACCTAATAAAAAAGAAAAAACTCATACAGTTTAGTCATTACTGTTGGTACGGACACTTACTACAACACTAACTGAATGGAGATTCATATCGTTGGGCACTGCTGTTTTCTTTCTTTACTTCTTTCTTCTTTTTTTCGTTAAGTTTTCAGTTGCAAAAAGTTCTCTTATGAGAAGTGCTATAGACTTATCCTTCATTAAAAGCTATTTCTGTCCTCCAAAATTCAATATTTTGAATCTTCGAGTGGATCACTGATAGTGTCTTTACTGTAACCTTTTAAATAAACCTTTAACTATTTTGTACGAACCGGGCTCCAATAAAAAAGCGGAAAAAGTCCACGTTCCAGGGTGCCCCCCGCAGGCTCCAGATACTACCATAGTGTGTCTTTTTTCTTTAAACTGTGAGTAACGAAACGGAATCAAAGTGTGCCCATATCACTTGAGTGGACTGCTCATATCTGTTTGCTTTGATCAATCTGGTAAAAATAGAAAAAAAGTGGGTTAAAGAAGTGTTTTGGTTTTGTTTACATAGGTAACTGAGATCCCGTATATGTAAAAGCGTCAAGTAAATGATTTGTGGAGTTTTTGGTGTGTTCTGTTTCCACACAGCTGAAAAAGCTTGTTGGATACATAATTAAAATAAACATTGTATTTTATATACGCAAATTGGTAGACAAAAAACAAAAGACCTTGTTTTAATGCATCGCCAGAGTGCGTCAGATTGCATGTAGTAATTTAAGGATTTTTGTACTTAACTTTGATTGCAGGCAAGAACTAACGGCCATGCTGACCTCGTAATACATGGGATACGGGCTCTCAGCTTCGCCACT